>JAGHKM010000095.1:0-39867 GCA_019097785.1 Fraxinus excelsior
ACGAATAATTTGGCGGCTGCTCCAACTGCAGAAAACTCGAGCAAGTCCACGACGGACATCAATATATCCTTGCAGGGATAAATAATCTCATGGACAGCAATCAGTTCCATTTATGGACTCTTCAAAATCTTCATTTTGTTCCCATTATATGGCCAGCTACAACAGATCACCATGCTTTAGTGTACTTGTACTTGAAAATATTCTCTGATCCATTTTTTTTTCCTTAGGAGAGTTGAAAGGTGGAGTGGGTTATGTTGAAAGCACACCTTTGTATGTAACAAATTTGGGTTCTGATGGCATATTAATATTAAGCAAATCAAATATAAGACCCTACTTGGGGGCCGTTTGGTTGAACATTTTTTTTTTTTTTTTTTTGCTTACGTTTCTTTTGAAATAAATATGTTTCAGCTCGCCATACTGAAAACAAAAACTTCTTTTAATATCAGCAATGTGGAAGGGACACTTCTTTAAAAAATTATTCAAACATATTCAAAAGCAACTTTTTGATTTTCAAATATTATTTCAAACGGGCTATTAAATATTTCAATGTGCTTGCTACATGGTGCTAGACATAATAAGTCGTAATAATTAATAATATTAACTTTTTTTTTAATTAATATTTTTTAGTGAAGAATCAAAAATCAGGTGTTAACTTTGACACAATTCATTTTTCAGGTGTCAAGTTTCAAAATGCAAAATTCAGGTATTTATTTATTAATTAAAAATATTTTTATTAATTAATTATTAAATAATATAATTAACTCTCCCCACCTCCACCACCCCCTACCATTCCGGGGACTATTCCGGCCACCGTTCCGACCACCACTCTTCTCCGGCGACCGTTCCGGCGACGGCTCCGATTCCGACAATTATTCCGGCGGTCACAGTTCAAAAAATTTATTGGTCACATGTCACATATTTCAAAATTAGTTGGTCACATATCAAAATTTATTGGTCACAGGTCACATATTTCAAAATTAGTTGGTCACATATCAAAATTTATAGGTCACAAGTCACAGATTTCCAAATTAATAGGTCACAGATTTTTTCACGGTCACATATTATATAATTTTTAGGTCACAGATAACAAAATGATTGGTCACATATTATAGAATTTGAAGGTCACAGATTATATTTTTAGTCACAGAAAACCAAATCACCATATCCTCCACCTGCACCACCGTCGACTGCCACCACCATTGTCAACCACACACCACATCAAGTAAATACCACCGCACACCGATAGTGCCACCACCACCGCACCCCACAGCACGCACACTCACCACGACATTGCTCTGAAAAAAGTACCCAACACCCACAGACCATCCACCAACCAACACCAGATCCACCAACACACCACAGCCACCAACACAACACACACACCAACACACCACACACACCAACACACCACACCACACCACACCACAGCCGACTAACACAACACACCACACCACACCACACGGCCGCACCGCCAAAGGCCTTGGTCGCAGCAGCAGCGCCTGCTGCCGGGAATCGCAGCAGCGATATGCGAATCGCTGCTGCGATTCACAGCAGTCAGCAGCAGCGTCGAGGCGCTGCTCGACGTTGCTAGGGAGGGGAAGGGGAAGGGGAAGGGGAAGGGGGAGGTGGAGGCGCGGCGGGCGGGCGGGCGGGCGGCGACGGACGAGGGAAGAGGGGGAAGAGAAATGGTGGGGGAGAGAGAGAGAGTTGAGATAGATTAGGGTTTTGATAGATTTGAGGTTTTGATATATAAAATAAAATACCTGATTTTTGAACAATTAAACTTTCACCCTGATTTTTGAATTGGTGTAAACTTTACACCTGATTTTTGTAATTATCCCTATTTTTTACACTTCTATCGCGTAATAAGCATTACGTGAGTCAAATAAACTTCTTCATTAATATAAACTCGCACAACCGTTTTCAATAAATAACATAATTAACATTATAAAACTCATATATTAAGATTTTCAAGTATGGATCTATTTCCTATTATTATTGGAGTAACCCTATTGTATTGTGTTTACGTCTCTGACGATCTTAACTAGGCCTGTTTGAACCCCATTTTTTGGTGTAAAATGCATTTTAGAATAGTAGATTGATGAAAAATGTATGATAAAAATTGAAGTAAAAGTTTTTGGATTGTGTGTAATATTATTTTATTGAAAAATATGTAATTGAAAAGAAGAGAGAATTTTTTATTTTTTTTTTAAACGGGGATCAAGGGCGCAAGGATGTTGATTTTTCAACAATTTTCTTTTGTATAAAAGTTTAAATTATTAACCAATTGATAATGATAATGATAATAATAATAATAATTGTTACGCCTCGCCGCTGAAACTCAAATAAAAGTGTCACGCAAGCAATCCAAGTAGGCAGGAAAGTCAACAAAGACCTAACTGGTCAAATATAAAGAAATTATATGGATGGTCGAAGCTCTTATGCCAAAGCACTGTCTAACGGCTGAAGTGCATAAGTCCGAGGCGCTGCACAAAGAAATCATAGAAGCCGGGGTTCTTCACCCAGAAGACCAATATAAAGCCTCCTCCAACCGAGGCCCTCACTTCACCAGAAGCTCATGAAGTTGAAACTGTCTCTTACAAGATCTTTAGTCAATCTTTAAGAATGATTGATGTAACATTTGTAATTATGTCAAATGTGTCAGTCTGTTGTATATAGCGATTGACTTGTTGTCAATGTATTTATTGTATGATAGACATTGATGTGAAGTTTCAATCAAGAAGATGAAGCCACGTGGTTCTAATCCAACGGATATCAAGTCGGTCAAAGCACTACAAATAGAACTACTTTGTAAATGAAAAAGGGTTGGATTGTTAGACCTCAAACTCTTGATAATGCAAATCATCTTGTAAACTCTACTTACATAGTTTTGCTCTTCACATATATTTTAGGTTGATCTTTTATTTGGTTTACATTAGCATTTGATTAGCGATCGTCGCTAGCGCAATTATCCTTATTTCACTCATCGGAGCTCGAACATTTTGTCTTTCGCCGTATAGTATCTCCTGCGTTCACGTTCGTCTCGCTTCTCACCAGGTTTCCGGTCAAAACGTGTCGGAATTTGCTTAAGTTGGCGGGGAGTGGACTCGGTATTTTGTTGTCCACGTAAGTCACGTTTTTCAAGGTCAATAATAATTATGCCTATATAACAATTTATTAAAATCAGAATGAATATGACTTATTTTTAGGGGCGGAGCTAGACCTCGAAAGTAGGGGGGCCTAGAGGTAGAGGTGTAGGGGTGGGGCCCACGGGGGTTCGGGGGCAGCGCCCCCGAAATTTTTTTTTAGATACGTTATTAAAAAAAAAAATCAAAAAACGTATAAAAGAAAGTACCAATCTTTAATTTAGCAAAATCATACTTTGATAACGTTGTATAATTACATGATCATCAATCATGTCGGCGAAACTGGGGCAAAAAGTTACTGCATTGGTCGCTCGAGCGAGCCTCTAGCGAAAGTCGAGCAAGGGTTGAGCAGTCGTCAGTATTTTCATCATAACTTTCTCTATCGATATCCGATTGCGATGATTCAAATTTCGTTGGAAAGATAACTCGAAGGGCTACAATTCTTCTAGAAATAGCCATATCCAAATTTCAATGTTTTCTATGTGAAAAATGCGTTGAAAGTGGTAATTACAAAAAAAAAAAAAATATATTAAAAAAAATTAATTTTTTTTTTATTTTTTTTGTCAAAAATGGTGTGGGGGCCTGGCCCCCACCAGGCCCCCACGCCCCTCCGCCCCTGCTTATTTTGAATATATTAAATATGAAGTTCGATGCATGAATCCCTTCTTTATTTTGCCGGAGTTGATGGAAAAATTCTTAAATGTCGCCATACATGGAGAAGACGTAAAAGGGTGGGTGTTGGTATACTTGACCTTTTCAAGACGTATTTGGCAGAATTTGTTCGTCATCGTAGTTATATCTTTAACTTTTTTTTTTCCGCCAGATTCTTATTTTAACATTTCATTGATCAAAATATTTATCATTGATCATGATTTTCGTCCGAAAATATTGTTAACGAGCCTTAAAATTAAAGTAAATTTTTAAATAGCATTTTTTCATTGACTAGTGATCGTGGGGCTCCAATTCTTGACTGGAGAGGGCACCAAAGGCCTCCGTCCTTCCAATCCTTGGATAGATGGAGAGGGAGGATAGAACTTTTGATTTTTTCATGTCGTCGAATGTTGAACAGTGATTTTTCACGTTGTCAAATATTTGAACAATGAAAATTGACTGCGAGTCCCTGATCGAATTGATCAGATTATGTAGGAACAAAGTTCAAATCTACCTATATGTTAAGATGTCTTAGTTTCATACACTACGTACTGTTTTATTGAGTGAACAACCCAACCATTTGAACATGCTATAGTTCCTGGTGGCAAATAGCCGACATCGAGGTGCAAAACCTTCCCATCGGGGAGATCAATCTGTTTACTATTTTAAAATGGGTACTTTATTATATTTAAATAATACTTTTTTTTTTATATCATTTTTTAAGATGTATTTTTTTATACTTTTGATTAGATGATTACATTTAATTTTAATAAATATAATTATAAGTATTGTTGTAAATTTAAGAAATTATAAAATGTGCGTTTATTTCAAATATAATCGACAAATAATTAAGAAATCAATATTTTAAAATACTTTAAAGCTGGCTGAAAATTTATTAAATATTTTTTTGAACAACAAAAAATATTGCCTTGAACTGCAAGCGCACTACGTAAAGGATGAAATCGTTCTATACAAAAAAAAAAAATTAAAATAGTTTACTTTTGTCCAAACTAAAATGAAGAAAAAATTAAGAAAACATATATAGAACCTATTTGAGCCCCATTATTTTGCCAAAATGCATTTTGAAATAGTGATTTAATGTAGAATGTGTGATTAAAAAAGTTTTGAATTTACGCGTAATATTATTTTATTGAAAAATATATGATTGAAGAGAGAATATATATTTTCAAAATAATGGAATCGGTGTAATATTGCGTATAGAATATATATTAGGCACTTGTACACAGTTCAAGTCAAGGCTCGTGTTCGTGTCTGGTCATTGTCCAAAGGGCTAAGATTTAGCACTTGTACTCAGTTCAAGTCAAGGCACGTGTTCGTGTCCGATTATTTTCCAAAGGGCTACTTAGTATTATTATTAATATTGAACCTTGGGTCATCGCATGCATCTCGAATTTATTAATTTAGAATCTACTTTCTTGTTTTTTTTCTTTTTGGTATCAAATTAAGTTTTTCTCCTAAATATGATATAAATCTTTTTGCCAAAAAGTTTTTTACCCCACGTTTGGCATTTAAATAAAAAGAGTTTTTCAGGGAAAATAAATTATTCTATACGTACATTAGAGTTTACACACTGGTACACATAATACTCAACTTGCATTTCATCATTGGCGGGTGTAAAAACAATTTTTTTCACCAACCAATGAAATGTCACTTGGACATTATATACATAAAGAGTGTAAACTCTAATGTACATGTAGTAAAACCGTTTTGATATAGTGATTTTTTTTTGAAAAATATGTACTTAAAAATCGATTTGCATGCAAAATATATATATTCTCATTTAGTTGTAAACAATATAAAGTCTCATGCACGTCGGCATTGAGACTTTAAATTTTCCTTTTCACAAGAAATAATTACCATATATAATTCCAACAAAAGAGAAAAAAAGAACCTAAATTGAAGAATAATGTTATTCATAGTGCAGACTATCGGTAGTCGTTCTACGTGACATACACATGACAATTTGTTATTCAACAAATGATGCGATAAAAAACTACCACATTAATATATCAAATAACAAACTACATTTATATGTCACGTATGATGATTACTAGTAATCTTCCATATGAATATCATTACTCTAAATTGAAAGGGTAGAAATTTTTATCTACCAAACAGAAATGAAAACCCTATTTACAACACTACACAAATTGCATGGAGTTGGACAGCTAACTAGCCTTGGAGGAATACGATCTGCCTTTTATCACCAACTTGCTCGTGAGCGTGAGCGTATGTTTTTAGGCTACGAGATTGACCGGTTGAACTGAAAGAAAAGTCGGCCATAGTGATCTGAGTGTCCCGTGAGGAAGGATTTTCACTCAACATGTAAAGAAGCCTTTCCTCTTCGAACATCTCCTCTCTCCATCCCCTTTTCATCATTTCTATGAATTCTTCTATTCTGCAATTGAAATCATCACCATCAAAGTCGTCATCGTCATCGTCATCATCATCATTATCTTCGTTATCAGCATCATACTCACCATATTGATGATCATAACGTAAATAATCATCGACTTCTCTGTCGTTGGCACCGTGATTGTCATGATCGTCATCTTCTTCGTATTTATCCTTTTCATCTAGTGTATATGCAAGAGTAAGATGAACGTATGATTCAAACAATGGAGTCAGGGACGGAGCTAGGGGGGGCGGGAGGGGGCGACCGCCCCCCCCAACATTGTCCGCGGTACACTATTTCTAGTTAATTTGTAATGTATTTTTCAGTTTCGCCCCCCTCAAGATTTTGACTCGCCCCAAAATTTTGAAATTTTTTATTTTTTTCCATTAATAAATATTGAGCAAATAACTTACACTTTAAAATTCAACCATACAAAAATCTTAGATCTAAACAAAAGATCCAATAGTTACTTAAATAAATAAATAGCCAAAATCCAATCCAAAACCTAAGTTCCCAATTCTCAAGCCCAACTAATTAAAACTCAATTCTCAAGCTGGTTTATGCATAATGCATGTTTACTTGTTTTGTCTAGTGTATAATTTTGATTTCTCATTGAAAGGAAAATGTTGGGATTGTGATTTGTGACTGGTGCACTATTAAAGTTGATTTCGTCATTTTGTGTGTTCAATCCTAATAAGTCTTATTCATGAATATTTGAATTTAAGAATTAAGTAGAGTAGTTGCTGTTAGTTTGTGTAATTGTGTTAGTTATTGAATATTTGAATTTAAGAATTAAGTAGTAGAATAGTCAGTAGTAATTGAATTGAACATTGAATTTCAGTACTATTTTGGTACTCAAAATCGTCGTTTTCAATTCTCTTAGTTAAAAAAAAAATTCGGGGGCTCCGCCCCCGAACCCCCGGGAGGGGGGCCCGGCCCCCCTCCACCCCCCGCATTTTCGCCCCCCCTAGCTAAAAATCCTGGCTACGTCACTGAATGGAGTCGAAATAATATCGGAACTTTCGAAACTTGAAAGCTGATCACTGCATAAGCAAGATTCAGAATCCCCAAACAAAACAGCTACTCCAGTAATTATAAACGTGAAAAGAATTATCACCAAAATAAGTAAATAAGTAGGGTTTGTAGTGAAAAACTGCGAAATATTGAATATTTGACGCTGGGAAACTGGGAATGATATGGAAAAAAATAAGAAGAATTTTCCCATTATCAGATAGAGGACAATAAACACTGGTTTAACTTCGTCCGCTATATGTAGAATTCTACTGTTGAAATGGTCTCAATGTACAAGTCGTCAGAAGGTTTAATAGCTGAAAATTAGTAGAATAAAAACTACTTTAGTCTCTGTTTGACCTATTAAACTTTTAGTAGATTTTGATAAATTAATAAAATGTGTAGTTGAAAAATTAATAGAAAACGTTAGAGCTGTAAGCAAAAATCGTCAACCGGAAAATCGAATCGAAACCGCATTTTAGAAACCGTCGATTTGGTGTCACGTGACCCGTCAACGAAATGGTTTTAAACCAAACCAAACCAGTCAAAAACGGTTTAGTTTAGGTTTAAGAATTTTATTTTCGGTTTAAAACGAAACCGGATTGTCGACAAAATATATATAAATAAATAAATGAAAAATTCTGAAAAATTCAAAAGTTTTGTCATGTGTGAGTATTTTTGTCAATTTCTAATTTTCTATTACATTTATATTATTATTACTCAATAATCCTAATTTATATCTAATAATCTCAAAACTAACATAATATATCAAAAGCTATTTTCCTCTTCAGAATTCAAATGAACTTCAACCGACACCCGACACAGTCTTGAGCCACCAGCACCACACCAAATCGAAGATAAAGAGATCCTAGGTTTTCGGTGATAATATTTGCTACGAATAAAGTTTCAGATCAATAATTTTTTTGAGCAAACTGAGGTAAGAAATCTGAAATTATATGGGTTTCGCATTTCTCTCAACTATTAGATGATTGTGAAATAAATTTATTCATTTTGATGGAAATAGTTTATCTACTATGTACATGATTTTATTCTATTTGTGTGGACATACTCTTGTTTTGTGACTGAATTAGACATGATAAAATATGTCAATAGAAGCTAAAAAGTGTTCATGTGCAATTTGATATGTGGATGAGCTGTTTAATAAACTAAAAAAAAATTAACAACGACTCCAGTTGCAACTATACTTGCATCAATTTAATTGTTATGTTTTATTGTATACTTAGATATTTTGTTAAACTATTGCTTTACGTGTTTTGAATTAATAAGGATGGTATCTATTCAGTTAGCCTATTAAAATCTTGGATCTTGATCAAGTGTGAGTGTGTGACTAAAGTTTATCATTTAAGGTGTTGCCTTATTGATGTCTCAATAACTATATTATAAAACTATATGTTTTCAAATAAATATTTAGTTTATAGGTGTTTTGGGCCTTATATTTAGTTTATTAGACTTGTATTGTAATATTATCATAACGTCTTAACCTAAAAAGAATAAACAAAAAACTATTATTATGATTTCATTTGGATTTAGTTGGTATTTAAATTTATAGTAGATATATTTAGTTGTTTTAGATTTATTGCTAGTAAGATATAAATATATATTGAATTCAATGAATTAATGACATAAAAGTAGATAGGCAAAAAAATATACGACGAAATCGAATTATTATTCTTTCTTATTTTCAATCACGCAATTTTTCATAAAATAGTATTATACGTAAATCGAATTTTTTTTTTTTTTTTCAATCACACATTCTCTAAAATAATATTGTTCCAAAAATTAAAACTTCAAATAATGAATGCAAACAGAGACTATATAAGTACGTGTTTGGCCCCCATTAAAATTATACTTCATTTTTCCCTCTTTTTATTAATCATACGTTCTCTAATAAAATAATGACACATAATTTCAAAAAAAAAAATCTTCTTTTTTAAAAGATGTTATTTCAACCATTAAAATTTCAAATAATGAACAAAGGCTGTGAATCCTCAAATGGTACTAAATTTGTACTTTGTGAAAACTTATTTGTTTTCTGAATTCTTTTATTGTTAGAATTCATTTTTTAATTTATATATTGTACTTGACAAGTCAAGTAGTAAATCTTTACATAACCTGTTACAATATGATGCTTATCATAAAAACAGGTGTCTTTTTATTGTAATTTTCTAATCTATACTTTCAATCAACTTCAATCCATACACAAGTCAACTATTTTTTATTTTCCTACCCAACGTTAAAAATCAATAAAGGTATCTTCTAGATGTTCCTCTGTTCATACTTAATGACAAAAAAAAAATTATACAACATATAGTCCACAAATATTGAAATGTATACCTCGACATTTCAAATGAAACAAAACCATGATTTTGAGATATTTCATATTGAAATTTGATCTTAGAACTTGAAATTTTTATAATGTATAAAGCACGTAGACAAAACTTTTAAATTACTTATTTAACAAACGGGTTAATATCGCAAACGGTTACTGAACTTACCTAAAATTACAAAACAATCACTAAAGTTTAAAACTTGTAGAAACGATTACTGAAATTTCATGCACTTTCACAAAGAGTCATTGAAGTTTTAATTTGTTTCACAAACGATCGATGAAGGATTGTAATGATTTCAATATGAACTTAAATGACCAAAACTCGTGAATATAAAAGTTTGACCACCTCAAGTGCCAAATGTGACACTTAATAGCAATAAATTTAAACTTGAGGTGATCAAACTTCTATGTCCACGTGTTTTGGTCTTTTAAGTTTGAATTAAAATCATAAGGATCATTCAGTGACCGTTGGTAAAACAAATTAAAACTTCAATGACCATATTGTAATTTTTAGATAAGTTCAATGATCGTTTGTAAAATTAACCCTTTAACAAACAAAACTTACTTTTTATAAAGTTTATGCTAACTCTTCTATAACAGGGAATTGTATTAAGAAAGCCAGGTGACAATCACGACTCGAAGCCTAAAGGGGTCAAATCCGTGACAAGCTGCTGAAAATATAGCAGATTGGGCACATAATTCTAAATCATAAAGACATAACAGGAAAAAAGGTTAAATCGAACCATCTCTAAGCTGATTTATCCAGATACTTTATAGTATAAAATGCAGTGATGTTCAATCCCCATGAGTTTATTTTGAGATGCATTCAACATTATAACTCCAAATGCCATTACTTAGTCAAAAGAAAGAACATTTTAATGCATGATACTTGAAGTTGGTCGAAAATCAGGACGGTTCGAACCAGCAGTGAATGCTATACAGATTCTACACAACAAGTTCATCTTCCAGAAAACTGTATTCAAATGTGAACTCAGTCTTGATTCTCTGGCACCTGAGAAAAGCAAAAACAGAACTGAAAATCCTGAAAGGATAATTTTCTTAAAAGAGATTATAATTACGTCTGCCATATAATTAAACTCACTGATGCACACGAACACAGCAAAAGAAACCATTTTTATAAAGTTTAGGGGTAAAAGCTTTCAGTTATGTAAAGCTAGTAATTGTAATGAAACGATGACAGGACAAAGAGCCTTTTTCAATCTCTGGATGGCAAGATTCTAAAGGTTTCAGATGGAAATCGAGTTACTCTGCAAAAAAATACATGGAGTAATGTACAAATGGACGCATAGAGTTTGGATAAACTTACCATCCATGTTGTTCGTCATTGGCAATATGGAAATCAAAGTACACATATGTCCCCTGTTCGAAATCATCTGTGGCCACTTTTGGCTCCTCGTGTCGTTGGAACCAGTTATATTGTCTCCTTAGGATGTTTCAAGTAAGATTATGTCATTCTCTTTAGAAGGACCTCGAGCTATTTGCATAATTTCCGCCATTGGTTTGATCTCGAAAATTACACTTCGGCAGCCTAATTCATCTGGGAATACCTTGACTTATGAGGTATGCCACTGATCTAACTATCACATAGAATTCTTGTAGCTTTCTCCATGTCATCCAATTCTCTTTGGCACCCACCATAGCGCTTTACTATGCACTATCATAGGCTTTTCTGGATCAATCAAAACCACGTGCATATCTTGTTTCATTTTACTATACTACTTTGTCAATCTCCTAAACATGTAAATGGCTTTTATAGTAGATCACCCAGACAAAAAGCCAAACTTGTTTTCTGAAACATTTGAATTATACCTAGTTTGTTGCTCAATTGCCATTTCCCATAATTTCATTGTATGACTCGTGATCATACAATCTTGAATCTCTCTTTTATCCTTAAAAATAGGTACTATGAAACTCTTCCTCCATTCACTTTCAACATCATTTTCCCTTGTATCTCATTTAACACATTTGTTAACCATATAATACCCACTTATTCTGACTCTTTCATACTCTGATAACTGGACAAATTGTTACTCATTTTCGTTTTTTTATAGCCGCTCTTACATCTGAAAACTAACTTCTTAGTATACAGATTTCCTATCTACAGTGAAGTTATACAAATCAATATCCATATTATGCCTTTCATTACATGATTTGTCGAAGTAATTCCCCTATCCTTTTGTCGTCTCATCTCTACAAAACAAACAAATACGGTTTGATTCTCATCTTTAATAACTTGGTTTAGATTTCTACTTTCCCCTTTCCCTTTGTCGAGATATCTTGTAAATAGTTCTCTCCAACAGTAGTTCCAAGACAATTATACAACTTTCACATTCTTCCGCGCAAGATTCCTGAACGACCCTTTCGGCTTCCCATTTAGAAAATTTAAATTTTTCAAGTTTTTATACTTTGATTAGTTTCTGGAGAATTATCTTTTAGTCTTAAATGCTATTTGAAAGCTTTTGTTCTACCTTAGATTCTCCTAAAACCTCCTTCTCTATGTTTCTAGTGCACGACACTTATCTGCGTTGACTTCGTACCTAACTAACAGTAATCCCATCAGTTCAAAATCAAAACTCTCTCCCATGGTTGTATTGGATTCTGCTATTAGTTTCCAACTTCACGAGTACTGTATAATTTGGCAACCTGAGGGATTCTTCCTATGATTCACTTGTAGGGTCGGTTTGAAATTCTCTCTCTGTCCGGATCTTTTACTCCTTTGGACATGGAAGACTCGAGATCTGGCATCATGAGCACCTCTTTGGCAAGTCCAGACGGTCGTGTTGTGGGAGGTTTGATTGCTGGACTGATGATTGCTGCTAGTCCTGTACAGGTATTTCTTCTTCCGTTTGGTTCTTCAACTGCTTATAAGATTTTAGAAAGTACTCGTGGTTATATTTTCCTTGTCAAACAGTGGCAAACCCAGGATTTCCACGTAATTACCCTCAACCTTTGTTTGCTTATTTAAGGTTGTGAGAATCTTGTCTTTTTGCATCAACAGTATCATTAACAGAAGTAGTCAATACGGACTGTTTGTGCCTGTTAATGAAACCGTGGAGGAGTTTAATACCAAGAAAACCAAGGTTGGGAATAAAAGTGCAAATCGGGATGTATATTGGGGCGGCGAGTGCAAATTATCCAGATTTAAGACATATGATGTGTCAGTTTTCCTGTTTGTTCTTGTGGCCTTCTTTTTCATTCTACTTTTTTCTCTCCAAATTTATATCAGGTGATTGTGGGCAGTTTTCTACCAAGCGGCCACCCTGAGTTAAAACCCAAGAAGCCGAAAGCAGAAACCACATTGAATATCAATGCATCAATCCCTGTTGGTATCCCTCATTCTTTAGATGCAGTGAATAAGAGCTTCGACACTGGCAATATTGTGCCTCAATCTACCGTCATGACGAATAATTTGGGGGCTGCTCCAACTGCAGAAAACTCGAGCAAGTCCACGACGGACATCAATATATCCTTGCAGGGATAAATAATCTCATGGACAGCAATCAGTTCCATTTATGGACTCTTCAAAATCTTCATTTTGTTCCCATTATATGGCCAGCTACAACAGATCACCATGCTTTAGTGTACTTGTACTTGAAAATATTCTCTATCCATTTTTTTTTCCTTAGGAGAGTTGAAAGGTGGAGTGGGTTATGTTGAAAGCACACCTTTGTATGTAACAAATTTGGGTTCTGATGGCATATTAATATTAAGCAAATCAAATATAAGACCCTACTTAGGGGCCGTTTGGTTGAACATTTTTTTTTTTTTTTTGCTTACGTTTCTTTTGAAAATATGTCAGCTCCTACTAAAAATTCTTTTAATCAGATAAAACACTTTTAAAAAATTATTCAAACATATTCAAAAGCAACTTTTTGATTTTCAAATATTATTTCAAACGGGCTATTAAATATTTCAATGTGCTTGCTACATGGTGCTAGACATAATAAGTCGTAATAATTAATAATATTAACTTTTTTTTAATTAATATTTTTTACACTTCTATCGCGTAATAAGCATTTCGTGAGTCAAATAAACTTCTTCATTAATATAAACTCGCACAACCGTTTTCAATAAATAACATAATTAACATTATAAAACTCATATATTAAGATTTTCAAGTATGGATCTATTTCCTATTATTATTGGAGTAACCCTATTGTATTGTGTTTACGTCTCTGACGATCTTAACTAGGCCTGTTTGAACCCCATTTTTTGGTGTAAAATGCATTTTAGAATAGTAGATTGATGAAAAATGTGTGATAAAAATTGAAATAAAAGTTTTTAGATTGATGAAAAATGTGTAATATTATTTTATTGAAAAATATGTAATTGAAAATAAGAGAGATTTTTTTTTTTTTTTAAAGCGGGGATCAAGGGCACAAGGATGTTGATTTTTCAACAATTTTCTTTTGTATAAAAGTTTAAATTATTAACCAATTGATAATGATAATGATAATAATAATAATAATTGTTACGTGTCGCTGCTGAAACTCAAATAAAAGTGTCACGCAAGCAATCCAAGTAGGCTGGAAAGTCAACAAAGACCTAACTGGTCAAATATAAAGAAATTATATGGATGGTCGAAGCTCTTATGCCAAAGCACTGTCTAACGGCTGAAGTGCATAAGTCCAAGGCGCTGCACAAAGAAATCGTAGAAGCCGGGGTTCTTCACCCAGAAGACCAATATAAAGCCTCCTCCAACCGAGGCCCTCACTTCACCAGAAGCTCATGAAGCTGACACTGTCTCTTACAAAATCTTTAGTCAATCTTTAGGAATGATTGATGTAACATTTGTAATTATGTCAAATGTGTCAGTCTGTTGTACATAGCGATTGACTTGTTGTCAAGGTATTTATTGTATGATAGACATTGATGTGAAGTTTCAATCAAGAAGATGAGACCACATGGTTCTAATCCAACGGATATCAAGTCGGTCAAAGCACTACAAATAGAACTACTTTTTAAATGAAAAAGGGTTGGATTGTTAGACCTCAAACTCTTGATAATACAAATCATCTTGTAAACTCTACTTACATAGTTTTGCTCTTCACATATATTTTTGGTTGATCTTTTATTTGGTTTACATTAGCATTTGATTAGCGATCGTCGCTAGCGCAATTATCCTTATTTCACCCATCGGAGCTCGAACATTTTGTCTTTCGCCGTATAGTATCTCTTGCGTTCACGTTCGTCTCGCTTCTCACCAGGTTTTCGGTCAAAACGTGTCGGAATTTGCTTAAGTTGGCGGGAGTGGACTCGGTATCTGTTGTCCATGTAAGTCACGTTTTTCAAGGTCAATAATAATTATGCCTATATAACAATTTATTAAAATCAGAATGAATAGGACTTATTTTGAATATATTAAATATGAAGTTCGATGCATGAATCCCTTCTTTATTTTGCCGGAGTTGACGGAAAAATTCTTAAATGTCGCCATACATGGAGAAGACGTAAAAGGGTGGGTGTTGGTATACTTGACCTTTTCAAGACGTATTTCGCAGAATTTGTGACCTAATAAAACAAAAGGAAAATATAGGATGCTGATGCAAGTATGCTGACGTCGTTTATGACAATTACAGATACCTTTCGTCTATTTTCAAAAATATGACAAACCTCCCTTTCTCGATAATAGATTACAAAATTAAATGAATTATTATATTCACACCACATTTTTTTTTATAAGTACACCATATTTTAATTACATTAAAGGCTATTAGCATTTGTTCGTCATCGTAGTTATATCTTTAACTTTTGTTTTTCCGCCAGATTCTTATTTTAACATTTCATTGATCAAAATATTTATCATTGATCATGTTCTTCGTCCGAAAATATTGTTAACGAGCCTTAAAATTAAAGTAAATTTTTAAATAGCATTTTTTCATTGACTAGTGATCAATCTGTTTACTATTTTAAAATGGGTGCTTTACTATATTTAAATAATACTTTTTTTTTTTTTTTATCATTTTTTAAGATGTATTTTTTTGATACTTTTGATTAGATGATTACATTTAATTTTAATAAATATAATTATAAGTATTGTTGTAAATTTAAGAAATTATAAAATATGCGTTTATTTCAAATATAATCGACAAATAATTAAGAAATCAATATAAATAAATATTTGAGCTCCATTATTTTGCCAAAATGTATTTTGAAATAGTGATTTAATGGAGAATGCGTGATTAAAAAAGAATGAAAAGTTTTGAATTTACGCGTAATATTATTTTATTAAAAAATGTGTTGTTCAAGAGAAAAAATATATATTTTCAAAATAATGGAATCGGTGTAATATTGCGTATAGAGAAAGAATAAAATCATTTGTACAGAAATGGTGTCCACGTGAATAAAATATTGACATAAAAAATTTGTGCATCACCTATGTGTGTATTCTGTCCCTTGCGGTCACGCCAAGGTCCATGGAGAAAAGGGCCTTTATGTTAATGATGGGGAATCTAAGAGGATTCTCTTGTCACGCAGTGTTGTTGACTTTGACTGGCCGTGGGCGGTGGATTTTTAGTTCTAGAAGCTTTTACTTCAACGAGGTTGATTAGCACGTCCCTATCTTTTATTAATTAAGTGTGGAAAACGTATTTATTTTTCAATTTTTGATATTTTCACTATTGTTTCCATTTTTCAATGTGCAAAAAAATTATTTTCATCTATTTTTCAATTAAAAATTATGAAATGACAAATATATCATTCTGTTTAAACAAAAGAAAAAGAAAGAATCAATTGCAACAAGTCTCAATTTTTTTTTTTTTTTAAATACAAACAAATCTCAAATAAATTATTAAAAGAGTAATTATCAAATAATGTCCATACATTTCACTATTATTATGAAAAACATTTATGCCTTTCATTTTATTTTATTTTTTGGTATTTTCACTCTTAATTATACTTTTGATTGAGCAAACCAACCATTCTATCTATTTTCATCCAATTTCTCAATAAAAAATTGTGAAATGACAAATATATTCTGATATTTAAATAAAAAATTAATTACAATTATAATCCCATTTTTTTATAAAAAAAAAAAGTGCAACCAAGTCCCAAATAAATTATGAAAAAAAATTAGAAATTAATTTTTTTTTTAAACAAAGTGCAAACGAGTCCCAAATAAATTGTTAAAAAATTAGAAATTAAAACAAAATTTAAAAAGTGCAAACGAGTCCCAAATAAATTATTAAAAAATTAGAAATAAAAAAATTAATTTTCTTTTTTTTATTTAAATAAGAGGGTATATTCATCATTTCACAACTTTTATTGAGAAATTTGATGAAAATGTATAGAAATTATGATTTGTATAAGGGTGAAAATACCAAAAAATGAAAGGTCCATGAACCTGTTACGCAATGAAATGTATAAATAATGGTGAAAATGCCAAAAATTTGAAAAGTAATAACGTTTTTCACAATAATAATAAAACGTGAGGACGTTATATACTAATTACCTCTTCAACAAACATTGCATACGAAGTTGACATTGTTTATTTGTATTGTGCGTAAATATATTTATTCACAATATGTTTTTATATTGATATATATCTATATATAAAATATCGTTTTCGTATTTGGAGGTCAATTAGATTTAAAAATAAAAAAGAATTACGTCGATTATTGCTTGATGTCCACAATCTAATCGAGAATTTTGATATTACTAGTCCTCCGCCCGTGCATTATTTTGAAGGTAATGTTAGCGTCGAATACAAAGAATTAAATGTGTTTTTTTATTACATATGTGTCATTGTCAATCTGCCTTTATTTTCTTACTTATTTTAGCAAAATAAAAAATAAAAAATTGATTCGAAAACCAGTTTTCATGAATATACTATGTGTGATTGTCAATCTGCCTTTTTTTTCTTACTTATTTTAGCAAGATAAAAAAAAAAATTGAATATCACAAAAACCAATGCATATAATTATGTCAAAAGTTTTATCTTTTTCTTCTTGCATTAGACATATTATCATGGAAACTAATAGAATACAATAAGTTCTTCAATTATAGTATTGTTCCCTTGCCTTTTCGAAACATTCTATCCAAAACAAATTAAATACGAAAAGAAAAGAAAAATTGCAAGAAAAAATTAAACTAATCTTCAAAGAATGCATAAGAAATTAACCGTTTCATCATGCTTAGGTCCCTCGGAGTCACCAGCAACATCTAGGTACAAAAGTATAGCCCTGGTTTCTCGTACAATATCGACAAAGGTCCAAGGTTTTTCGGGTTTGAATAGATTCTTCATTGAACTGCTCCTAACAACTTTCTTAACAAGGTTTTTTGAACTTTGAAGAAGAACCCAATATCTTCTATTTCACATCAACCTTCCTCACCACAACAACCATCTCTTTCCCATTAATGGAATCTGGAGTCTGAGATTCCACAAGCATAATAGCTTTAGAAAAAAGATCACAAATTTTCCAAAATTCTCAATTATTGTTGCAATAAAATGGAATGGAAAAGAAACAACTTTTGTTGCTGTAGAAGAAAAATAAAGAGTTTACATATTCTTTTTATTGTGTTTGTCACCGAACTTTCATATGAAACAAAAATTTTAAACAGATTATAATACTAAAAACGAATAAATTAAGTCATAGCACTGGATACTGCAATGCACAAGAACTTTGGTATGTGAATTATGAATATTATTTAATATTTTTTAAAATTTGTTTAAAGAAAAAAATTGTTCGCGCGATGGGAAATTATGTGAAAAAAATTTTAAATGAAAAAAATTATTTCAATATGGGTTTTCGGATGATTTTGATATTTTAATAAGGTTCATTTAAAAAAAACGTGCATCCATGAAGATGAGGAAAACAAAAACTTAAATCCGCCAACGGCTTCACTATTTGTAAAGTAGTACTTTGTTTCGAAGAAGATAGTCAATTTGAATTATGTCGGCAAGAATATAAATAATAAATAAGTTGATAAATAATATGATGTTGAGAATTGAATTGATTGAATGAAATAAGAAAAGACAGAACAAATATTTATCGAGACCGATTAGGAAGAAAGTAAGTTGGCTATCAAGTTTAAACCAGTATGAGTGTGAAAACAAAGGAGGCAAAAATGAAATCAAATGAAGTAGTGATTGCATAAGATCTAAAGAAATCCCGCGGGGGCAAATAAATTATGGAAGGGTTATCGCTCATATAATGCTAATAATTCAATATTTTATATAGTTTTGCCTAATAAAATTTCAAATTCTATAGCACGACGTCTCAATTTTTTCCCTTCTTAAACAAACACTTTCAATATATATAGTCTATATTAAATAATAATTACGAAGAAAAATTAAAATAGTTTTTTTATTAGCTAATAATTATTCTCAACAAAAATTGTATTTTAAGGTTAAACAAACAAAAACTTGAATCGGCATGTGGTTTCACTATTTGCAAGGTTGTACTTTGTTTTCAAGAAGATAGTCAATTTGAATCCTGGCGGCAAGAATAATATAATAAATAATAAATAAGTTGATAAATAATATGAAGTTGAGAATTGAATTGATTGAATGAAATAAGAAAACGCACAATAGATATTTATCAAGACCGGTTAGGCAAAAAGTAAGTTGGCTATCAAGTTTAAACCAGTATGAATGTGAAAACAAAGGAGGCAAAAATGAAATCGAATGAAGTAGTGATTGGATAAGTTATAAAGTATAAACATTTAAGTCGTTAACTCAAATATTGACGAAATGAAACCTGAAGGAAATTATAAACATTGTTTATATGCTACTATCAACGAGGAAGGAAAATCCTAATTAAACATTATCGAATAAAGCTAAATTTCTATAAAAGATAAAATTATTACCTTTTTATCCGAGCAAAACGAAGAGGAAAAAAATCGAGAGGTGATTGATAGCTTGACCTTGCATAATAAATATCAATGAAAAAAAATTGGAAACAAATTCAAAACGGATGAAAAAGAAAATACAAATTATAGAGTCCTCAATTTGTTAATAATAATTAAATAATAAATACTAAAATAAAAACTGTAGGGAATTAAAATTTATATTTTTCAACACGACAAAGTATAGAAGTAAAAAAGTGTAACTAAAATTTTATGTTGAAAATCTAACATATTGAATGTATTGTAGTTGTAAATTTGGTAGGTGAATTAAGAATATTATTTAATGGTTTGTAGAATTGATAATTTTATGTTGAAAATGTAATAAATTTAATGTATTGTATTTGTAAATTTGGTAGGTTTTAAAAATAAAAAATTAAAAAAAAGGAAAAATATTTCGTGCACGCACGGAGAGTAATTCGTGCGCACACGAACCTCTTCGTACTCTCCGTGCGCGCATGGAGAGTACGAAGCCGTGTGCGCATGGACAGTTACTCCGTGTTGTCCGTGCGCGCACGGAGAGTTACTCCGTGCAACTCGGAGTAACTTTCCGTGCACGCACGGAGAGTAAACATTGCACGTACGGAGACATAATTTGAAGTATTTTTTATTTTAAAAAAATAAAAAATAAAGTATGTTTGGCCATCTTAAAATAAAAATAGCAAAATCATCCAATAACATTTAAGTCGTTAACTCAGATATTGACGATGCTGCTTCAACAACAATATACACATTTAAGGCGCTAACTCAAATATTCACGAAATGAAACGTAAAGGAGAATATCTACAATGTTTACATGCAAGTAAAAAATTAATAGGCACTCCGTGCACCACGGAGTAACTCTCCATGCACGCACGGAGAGTAAACCCTGCGCAGATGGAAACATAATTTGAAGGTTTTTTTTTTCTTTTTCCAAAATAAAATATGTTGGTCCATCCTAAAATAAAATAGCAAAATCATCCAATAACATTTAAGGCACTAACTCGAATATTGACGATGCTGCTTCAATAGCAATATAAACATTTAAGGCGCTAACTCAAATATTCACGAAATGAAATCTAAAGAAGAATATCAAAATTGTTTACATGCAAGTAAAAAACTAATTAAACATTATTCAATGAAGCTAAATTTTTAAATAGAGCTAAATTTTTAGAACCGATGAAATTATTACCTTTTCAACCGAGCAAAACGAACAGAAGAAAAAGCGAGAGATGGCGAATAGTTTGACCCTGCATAACGTGAAGGAATAAAAATCGGCGCGTGCCCATCCTAAAATTTTAATTTCTTTTTCTAAAAACGAAAACGATAATTTGACATATACCTCCGGCAGCCGGTATACACAATGCTGAATTTGCACGGACACGATGAGAGGAGAAAATTTGGGAAGCACAGATATGATTATGGCGATATGCGAAGGTGAATAAATTGTTGTGTGTATATATATATATATATATATATATATATATATATATATATATATAAAATATCAACAGAAAATAGGTCGGCAAATAATCGGGTCGTCAAGAATAAAGAAAATGAATGGGGAATTGAATTGTTGAAATTGGAAAAGTGAAAACAGATATTTACGAAGGCGGTCATCGTGTGCATGTTAAAAAAAGGGTTTAAGTGTGTAATAAAGAGTGCAAAAAATAACAGTGATTTGCCATCCCTTGATTTGGTGAATTTGTTGAAACTTGAAAAAATTGGAAAAGTTAAAATAGATATTTACGGAGGCGGTCATCATGTGCATGTTTAAAAAAATGGTTTAATTATGAAACTAAGGGTGCAAAAATATCAGTGATTTGCCATCCCAATGGAGATTAAAACAGATATTTAGGTTTAGAAAGAAACTAAGTCGGCTGCAGATGAAAGTAAGTCGGTTATCAGCTGAAACCAGTTTAAGTGTGAAAACAAGGGTGCAAAAATGAACAGTAACTTTGCTATCCCCTCTTTTAATAGAGTAGTGATTATTGTAGGCAGAGAGTTGAAGTAGCGAGTGTTAAAATAACTTTACTTAAATATCATTAAAGAGAGAGTAATTTACTTGTCTTGTATGAGAGCTATAGTCGCGGCCGTAAGGAGACTTAAGCACTTCTTAAGGGCTAAGATTAGGCACTTGTACACAGTTCAAGTCAAGGCACGTGTTCGTGTCCGGTCATTGTCCAAAGGGCTAAGATTTAGCACTTGTACACAGTTCAAGTCAAGGCTCTGTCCGATCATTTTCCAAAGGGCTACTTAGTATTATTATTAATATTGAACCTTGGGTCATCGCATGCATATCAAATTAATTTTAGAATCTAATTTCTTGTTTTTATTTTATTTATTTATTTATTTATTTATTTTTTTGGTATCAAATTAAGTTTTTCTCCTATATATGGTATAAATCTTTTTTGCCAAAAAGTTTTTTACCCCACGTTAGGCATTTAAATAAAAAGAGTTTTTCAAGAAAAATGAATTATTCTACACGTATATTAGAGTTTACACCCTGGTGCACATAATACTCAACTTTCATTTCATCATTGGCGGGTGGAAAAATAATTTTTTTCACCAACCAATGATGAAATGTCACTTGGACATTATATTCATAAAGAGTGTAAATTCTAATGTACATGTAGTAAAACCGTTTTGATATAGTGATTTTTTTGGAAAATATGTATATATTCTCATTTAGTTGTAAACAATATAAAGTCTCATGCACGTCGGCATTGAGACTTTAAATTTTCCTTTTCACAAGAAATAATTAACATATATAATTCCAACAAAAGAGAAAAAAAAAACCTAAATTGAAGAATAATGTTATTCATAATGCAGACTATCGATAGTCGTCTTACGTGACATACACATGACAATTTGTTATTTAACAAATGATGCGATAAAAAACTACCACATTAATATATCAAATAACAAACTACATTTATATGTCACGTAGGATGATTACTAGTAATCTTCAATATGAATATCATTACCCTAAATTGAAAGGGTAGAAACTTTTATCTACCAAACAGAAATGAAAACCCAATTTACAACACTACACAAATTGCATGGAGTTGGACAGCTAACTAGCCTTGGAGGAATACGATCTGCCTTTTATCACCAACTTGCTCGTGAGCGTGAGCGTATGTTTTTAGGCTACGAGATTGACCGGTTGAACTGAAAGAAAAGTCGGCCATAGTGATCTGAGTGTCCCGTGTGGAAGGATTTTCACTCAACATGTAAAGAAGCCTTTCCTCTTCGAACATCTCCTCTCTCCATCCCCTTTTCATCATTTCTATGAATTCTTCTATTCTGCAATTGAAATCATCACCATCAAAGTCGTCATCGTCGTCGTCATCATCATCATTATCTTCGTTATCAGCATCATACTCACCATATTGATGATCATAACGTAAATAATCATCGACTTCTCTGTCGTTGGCACCGTGATTGTCATGATCGTCATCTTCTTCGTATTTATCCTTTTCATCTATGTGCCTAACAAGATCTTGATCCTCTACTTCTAGTGTATATGCAAGAGTAAGATGAACGTATGATTCAAACAATGGAGTCGAAATAATATCGGAACTTTCGAAACTTGAAAGCTGATCACTGCATAAGCAAGATTCAGAATCCCCAAACAAAACAGCTACTCCAGTAATTATAAACGTGAAAAGAATTATCACCAAAATAAGTAAATAAGTAGGGTTTGTAGTGAAAAACTGCGAAATATTGAATATTTGATGCTTGGAAACTGGGAATGATATGGAAAAAAATATGAAGAATTTTCTCATTATCAGATAGAGGACAATAAACACTGGTTTAACTTCATCCGCTATATGTAGAATTCTACTGTTGAAATGGTCTCAATGTACAAGTCATCGGAAAGTCTACTTTGTTTTAATGGCTGAAAATTAGTTGAATAAAAACTACTTTAGTCCCTGTTTGATATATTAGACTTTTTGGTAGGACTACTAATCAGATTAAAATTGAAAATATGGTCGTTGTTGGGTCTCACTCGTCTAATAAAAATCAACAATAACGACTAATTTTTCAATTTTAATCCGATTTTAATCTCTACCAAACACCCTTAGTAGATTTTGATAAATTAATAAAATGTGTAGTTGAAAAATTAACAGAAAATGCTGTAACCAAAAACCCCCAAACCGAAAAATTGAATCGAAACCGCATTTTAGAAACCATCGGTTTGATGCCACGTGGACCGTCAACGAAATGATTTTGAACCAAACCAAACCAATCAAAAACGGTTTGGTTTATGTTTGAGAATTTTATTTGCGATTTAAAACTAAACCGGACTGGCGAAAAAATATATAAAAATGAAAATTTCTGAAAAATCCAAATATGTAAAATTCAATAGTTTTGTCATGTGTGGGTATTTTTGTCAATTTCTAATTTTATATTACATATATATTATTATTACTCAATAATCCTAATTTATATCTAATAATCTCAAGACTAACATAATATATCAAAAGCTCTTTTCCTCTTCAGAATTCAGATGAACTTCAACCGACACCCGACACAGTCTTGAGCCACCAGCACCACACCAAATCGGAGATAAGGAGATCCTAGGTCTTCAGTGATAATATTTGCTACGAATAAAGTTTCAGATCAATAAATTTTTTTGAGCAAACTGAGGTAAGAAATCTGAAATTATATGAGTTTCGCATTTCTCTCAACTATTGGATGATTGTGAAATAAATTTATTCACTTTGATGGAAATTGTTTATCTACTATGTACATGATTTTATTCTATTTGTGTAGACATACTCTTGTTTTGTGACTGAATTAGACATGATAAAATATGCCAATAAAAGCTAAAAAGTGTTCGTGTACAATTTGATGTGTGGACGATCTATTTAATAAGCTAAAAAAAATATTAACAATGACTCCAGTTGCAACTATACTTGCATCAATTTAATTGTTATGTTTTATTGTATACTTAAATATTTTGTTAAACTGTTTCTTTAAGTGTTTTGAATTAATAAGGATGATATCTATTCAGTTAGCCTATTAAAGTCTTGGATTTTGATCCAGTATGCATAAAGTTTATCATTTAAGGTGTTGCTTTATTGATGTCTCAGTAACTATATTATGAAACTATATGCTTTCAAATAAATATTTAGTTTATAGGTGTTTTGAGCCTTATATTTAGTTTATTAGACTTGTATTGTAATATTATCGTAACGTCTTAACGTAAAAAGAGTAGACAAAAAACTATTATTATGATTTCATTTGGATTTAATTGGTAATTAAATTTATAGTATATATATTTAGTTGTTTTAGATTTATTGCTAATAAGATATAAATATATACTGAATTCAATGAATTAATGACATAAAAGTAAATAGGCAAAAAAATATACGACGAAATCAGCAATTTAAAACCGGACGAAACCGTTAAATTTAGGTTTGAGTTTTTCTCAAACCGGTTAAAACGGTTTGGTTTGAAAATCCGTCAAAAATCGGTAAAATCGGATCGCTTACACTCCTAAAAAATGTCGATCTCATTAAATGTGATTCAAATTAATTATTGACTTTAATCAGGGAACAACAAAGAGGTGCTTATTTAAGCTTATGCTTTTGAGCCACATTCTCTAGAAACTTTTTTTTATTATTATTCTTAAAAACATCTTCAATCACATTCTATCATTCAAATGATTTTGCACGTAAATTCAAAAATTTATCCTATTTTTTAACTATACATTCTCCAGAAAAATTATTATTACTTAACTCATTTTTCATAAAAAAAAAAAAAAAAAATGGATCTTGATGATGCAAGAAATCGTACCTGGGTCGACCCGGACCGGATGAAAGAGTTCCACCCGCTCTGCCTCCAAATACCTGAAATAAAGGCGTTGAGGTGTGTCCTCGTAGCCCCTCCGATGCTTAAGTTAGTCAAACGACCAAGAGATATTTTATATAACTAATCTTTTGTGGGAAAAAAGACGTACCTTATTCATGGGGAGGGCACACCTATTTATATAGGGCGGCGATAGAGTCCTAGATGGATTGATATTCTTTTTCCTGGGGGATGTTTGTGTTGCGCTAGGACTGTATAACCTTCTTTGGGAATGCCGAGATTTATGGTAAGTAGAGAGGTATAACAGTTAGGTTGAACTAGGTTTCCATGAGCACGTGTACTCGAAAAGGGGGGGCACGTGACGTTTGGTCCGTACGTGGGGTGCACGACCCCGACCTCGTGTATCGAGAAGGACGCCACAAGTGAGGAACAACCTCGACCTCGAGGTCATGCACTTCTTCGCTGGGCTTTCGCAATACCTCGAACCCGACCTCGATGGGCCACACGTATGGGCCAGATGTGATAGCCCAAGGTAGAGGTCGGGTACACATGTTGTATCATCATAAGCCCCCGTGCATCGAGCCCGTCGATGGTGGGTAAGCCCCGAATGGCGGGGTCCGGTGCATAGAGAGACGTTCTGGGATCGAGCTGGAATTGTTGGGCCTTGATGGGCCGCCACGTGTCGGAGTCGTGTAGGTTGGCAGGTAAAAAACAAAGATGAGCGACACGTGGCACGAACCAACGCCCTGGATTGAAAGACTTTTCACCTTCCTCAGGCCCCCTATAAATACCCCACTTTTTACCATTCATTTTTTCACCTTTTACTCTCAACGTCAGTCGAGATCGAGATCGGGGTTCGTTTAGCGTCCACCTTAAGAGGTAAGTGTTCGAGCTTTTAAGTTATTTATTTATCATGTCTAGTAGTAGTAGTGAGGGGTCGAGTGGCAGTAGTAGTAATAGTGCGACGTCTAGAAGCTCGAACCTGAATAGACCCGAACCCGATCAGTCGTCACTCATCCCCATTGCAGTGCCCCTATCCTCTCAGCCCGAGGTCGAGTCTGTCATGTCGTACCCTAGGATAGCGACCATGTATAAGGAACACGTGGTCATAAAAATAGCGAGGGAGTTCGGGATTATGCCTACTTGTGACGTTAGGACACCCGGCCCCGATGAAACCATTTTGGATGCTCGGGACGGGGAGATGACTTTTTTTAGAGACGCCTTAAAGGCCGGGCTTAGGTGGCCGCTGCATTCGTTTTTTATCGACTTCCTCACCTCGTACTTAGTCTGCCCGGGCCAGCTAGCCCCGAATGGCTGGAGACTACTAGTATATTTCTTTATATTATGTAGATGTCTCGGGGTTGTTCCTAGGGTCGACCTTTTAAGAATGGTCTATGACTTGAAATACTCGCCGGGGTATAATTGTTTTGTGTACTTGTCAGCAAAGGGGGGATTTAGGACGCCTGATACCCCGAGCTCACTTCGGGGTTGGAAAGAGAGGTTCTTTTTTGTTAGGCCCCAAAACCCCGACCATCCTTTCAGGCCGATGTGGTCCGTCCCCGATAAGGACAGTTTTAACGAGGGTCAAGCCTACTTCGAGGTCTTGGAGAGAGATAGGCTTAGGTTAGTTAATCACGACCCACTGGCGGCTAAGGTTGATTTCCTGCTCGAGGAAGACACCCTCGACCTTGCCAACGTGAGGGGCATCGAGGGTATGAGTCTAATTCTTTTCTTTCTTTGAGGTCAATCTCGAACTGAGATCGAGCTAATAACATGGCATATTTTTTGTTCGCAGAATTAGAGATGTCGTTCAACCCGTCTGCTCTGCTTGCCAACGTGCACAAAAAGTCCAAGGGCCCGAAACCGAAGCCACCGGCCCCGTCCAGAGGGAAGAAAAGGGCTCGGGATCATACCTCGAGCCAGATACCCAGTGGGCCTGGGCAGACATCGAGGAGCCCTGGGCACAACCCCCAGCCTTCTCCCCGACCATCAGCCTCTCGGGGACCTGCCGAGGTGGTGGACCTCGACGATGAAGGTCCTCTTGGTCAAGAGGCACTCGAGGATCACGCTCGATGCCCCCTGATACCCTCCATGGTCGCGAAGTTCAAAAATGAGGTCGACCCGGGTGAAGGAGTTCGAGCGTTGGAGTTGATTTCGTTGAAGGTATGTTTATGCTGTCGTGCTTTTGTCTTGCAAAAATTGTAGTTGCTGAAGCCGGTTCTGGTTTTAACCTTGTGTAGGCCCTGAGCATGGCGAGGGGATTGTCATTGAGGAGCCTCGAGGCAACCAGCAAGGTAGAAGAGCTCGAGGCTTTGTTGGGAAAAAAGGAAGATCGTATTAGAGAGCTCGAGGTCGAGCGGGATCTCACTCGCATCGAGATCCGGAAGGTTCGGGATCAAATGGGCGAGGTGAAGGATGAGGTCGAGGAGGTGAAGCTGGAGCTGCTCCAGGTCAAGAAAGGGGTCGAGGAACAAATGGCCAGGGCTCGAGCTCAAGCGATCGAGGAGTTCAAGAACTCGGATGAGCAAAAGACCCTTCTCGGGGAATATGGCTCGGGGTCATACCATTACGGCCTGAGGCTGGCCAGGTCCTTTCTTCGCACGAAGCTGCCCGAGGATGCGAAGCCCCTTATCGAGGACCTCAAGTCGGTTAGTGAGCTTGCCAATGATCTCGAACTCTCTGAGTCCGAGCCCGAGGATCCTGCAGTCGAGGAGGTCGATACCCCTGGGGATGAAGATCCAGCAGACCCAACGGACCTAGACTAGGAATATCCTCGACCCTGAATGTAATATGTTTTTGTATTTTGTTTTTGAAAAAATGTACAAGTACATTGCCCGACCTGGTTTTAATGAATGATCGATATTTTTACTTCGCGTGTTCACGTATTTATTTTTTGTATGTCGTCGGTGTTTACTATATGAGTTCGAATTTTCTTCTCAGTAGAGGGATTCAAACAGCTCGAGCGTGTTATAGCTTGGTCGTGTTATGAACGAGCTCGAGCGTGTTACTTGGCTCATTTCTGGGCCAAGTAGCTCGGTCGTGTTATGAACGAGCTCGAGCGTGTTACTTGGCCGATTTCTGGGCCAAGTAGCTCGGTCGTGTTATGAACGAGCTCGAGCGTGTTACTTGGCTCATCTCTGGGCCAAGTAGCTCGGTCGTGTTATGGACGAGCTCGAGCGTGTTACTTGGCCGATTTCTGGGCCAAGTAGCTCGGTCGTGTTATGAACGAGCTCGAGCGTGTTACTTGGCCGATTTCTGGGCCAAGTAGCTCGGTCGTGTTATGAACGAGCTCGAGCGTGTTACTTGGCCGATTTCTGGGCCAAGTAGCTCGGTCGTGTTATGAACGAGCTCGAGCGTGTTACTTGGCCGATCTCTGGGCCAAGTAGCTCGGTCGTGTTATGGACGAGCTCGAGCGTGTTACTTGGCTCATCTCTGGGCCAAGTAGCTCGGTCGTGTTATGAACGAGCTCGAGCGTGTTACTTGGCTCATCTCTGGGCCAAGTAGCTCGGTCGTGTTATGAACGAGCTCGAGCGTGTTACTTGGCTCATCTCTGGGCCAAGTAGCTCGGTCGTGTTATGAACGAGCTCGAGCGTGTTACTTGGCCGATTTCTGGGCCAAGTAGCTCGGTCGTGTTATGAACGAGCTCGAGCGTGTTACTTGGCCGATTTCTGGGCCAAGTAGCTCGGTCGTGTGACGAACGAGCTCGAGCGTGTTACTTGGCTCATCTCTGGGCCAAGTAGCTCGGTCGTGTTATGAACGAGCTCGAGCGTGTTACTTGGCCGATTTCTGGGCCAAGTAGCTCGGTCGTGTTATGAACGAGCTCGAGCGTGTTACTTGGCCGATTTCTGGGCCAAGTAGCTCGGTCGTGTTACGAACGAGCTCGAGCGTGTTACTTGGCTGATCTCTGGCCAAGTAGCTCGGTCGTGTTATGAACGAGCTCGAGTGTGTTACTTGGCTCATTTCTGGGCCAAGTAGCTCGGTAGTGTTACGAACGAGCTCGAGCGTGTTACTTGGCCGATTTCTGGGCCAAGTAGCTCGGTCGTGTTACGAACGAGCTCGAGCGTGTTACTTGGCTCATCTCTGGGCCAAGTAGCTCGGTCGTGTTATTGTATTGCATGCGGCATCGACCTCGACCACTTTTGTTGCGAAAAGGGCTGAACCAATTAAGATCAAGGTCGGTGTTTATGATAATGTATTGACGGAGACAACTAGCTGCCGTAATGGACTTGAGTGTTCTTAAAATAACTGATGTTACACGGCATATAGGCCATATCGAGAAATGAAGAGTACTTGGGCACGCAGGCCATAATAAGAAAAATAAACTGACTATCCAAACTCCGAGTAACTGACGCCCGCTTTTTCTTGACTACTTATAGTAAATTTTTAAATTGTCCGCGTTCCATGGCCTAGGGAGTGGCTTCCCAGAGGTGTCCCTCAAACTGTATGACCCCGCCCTCACTCTTCGTATCACTTCATAAGGCCCCTCCCACGCGGGTCCTAATTTTCCCGGGGGGTGGCCTGCGGCTGCAGCACTCCGGAGAACCAAGTCCCCGACTCTAAATCTCCTTGCTTTGACCCGAGCGTTGAAGTGTTTGGCTGTTCTGTTCTGATAGCTGGCTGCCTTGATAGAGGCCTGCTCCCTTACTTCCTCGAGCAGGTCGAGATGTTCGGTTGTTTCCCCTGCGAATGTTTCAGTCAAACTCTGAGTTGGGAGGCTAACCTCGATTGGAACAGTGGCCTCCACGCCGAAGGCTAGCATGAAGGGAGTTTCGCCGGTCGCGGTTTTGTGAGAGGTCCTGTATGTCCATAATATGGCGGGCAGTTCCTCTGGCCAGTTGCCCTTTGCTTCTCCAATCCTCGTCCGGAGGTCATGCAGGATTATACGATTGGTAACCTCGACGAGGCCGTTGCTTTGAGGATGCGCAACCGACGTTAGCCGGTGGTCAATCCCGAGATTGTTGCAGAAGTTTTTGAACTGCGCATTATCAAACTGCTTCCCGTTATCTGATATCAATACCCTGGGTATCCCGAATCTGCAAATGATAGACCTCCATACGAATGACCTGACTTTGGGCTCGGATATGGTTGCCAGTGGCTCGGCTTCTACCCACTTGGTGAAATACTCTACTGCTACGATGACGAATTTGAGCTGTCCTCTGGCCAACGGGAAAGGCCCGAGGATATCAACTCCCCACTGCTCGAAGGGCGCGACGCATGGGATGGATGTCAATTCCTCGGCGTGAGTATGTACGACGTTGCCAAACCTCTGGCATTTGTCACACCTCCTGACATATTCTGATGCATCCTTCTTCATGTTGGGCCAGTAGTATCCATACCTTATGAGTTTGTACGCCAGCGCACGAGCCCCTTGGTGATTCCCGCATACGCCTTCGTGAACCTCTTCCAAGGCTTGAAGAGATTCGGAGGGCTTGAGACACCTTAGGTATGGTAAAGTAAGACTTCGGCGAAACAACATACCCCTGATTACACAATACCTCGCTGCCCTAGCCTTAATGCTTCTTGCCTGTCGATGATCTGAGGGTAGGGTTCCGCCGTTCAGGTATTCTATTATCGGGTCCATCCAAGAGGGGTTGTCCTCAATATCCATTACACTGGGCTTTTGGCCGATACTGGGTTCCATTACCATCTTCAGGTGCATCGTTCTGTCAAGTCCATCGGTTCCCATGAACATGAGTCTGGACAGGGCATCGGCTCTTGAGTTGTGGGCTCTTGCAATCTTCGTAATCTCGCAACTCTTGAACTTTCTTTGTAGGTCATGCGCTTTCAAACAGTACAGGCTCATCTTTTCGTCTTTCTTCTCAAAGGTGCCTTCGGTTTGGGCGACCACCAGCTGGGAGTCACTGAATACGTTAACATTCTCTATTCCCAGGTTGTATGCCAACTCCAGTGCCAAGATGACGGCCTCATACTCTGCCTCGTTGTTGGTGGCTTCAAATTCGAATCTGAATGCGCATTGAATTTCAGTGTCTCCCGTTGGGTCAGTGATGATAACTCCGGCACCTGACCCCGCACTGTTCGACGCTCCATCAACGTATATTTTCCAAACTTCTGAGGTCAAGATCGGGTCTCTATCCTGTGGCCCCCGAGATCTGGGGGTAAGCTCGGCGATGAAATCTGCCAATGCTTGCGCCTTGATCGCTGGTCGCGGCTTGAACTCAATGTCGAACTCCCCCAGTTCGATTGCCCACTTGAGTAATCTACCCGAAACATCTGGCTTCTGGAGTATGTGCCTTAGAGGTTGGTTAGTGAGGACAACAATTGGGTGCGACTGAAAGTACTGGCGAAGTTTTCGGGCCGCTACAACCAATGCAAGAGCAAGCTGCTCAGCCAATGTGTACCGAGTCTCTGTATCCAGGAGCACTTTACTTATGTAGTATACGGGTCGCTGCACTTTACCAACATCTTTTACCAGAACCGCACTCACCGCACCTTCGGAGACCGCTAGGTATAGTAGCAACGTATCACCAGTATCGGGCTTCACGAGTACCGGCGGGGTGGCCAATGTCTCCTTCAGCTCTTGAAAGGCGGTCTTGCATTCTTCGTTCCATTCAAAGCTCTGGTTGCCTCTCAAAAGTTTGAAGAATGGTAGACATTTTTCTGCTGCATGAGACACGAACCTGTTCAGTGCTGCGACTCGGCCCGTAAGCTTCTGGATGTCCCTCTTACACCTTGGTGGTTCCATCGACACCAATGCTTCTATCTTGTCGGGGTTGGCCTCTATCCCCCTGTGGGTGATCATGAACCCCAAGAACTTACCGGATGCCACCCCAAAGGCACATTTAGCAGGATTTAGCTTCATCTTGTATCTCCGTAACGTTGCGAATACCTCTTCCAAGTCGGCAATGTGGCAGTCCACCCGCTTACTCTTGACAACCATATCATCAACGTAGGCCTCAACGTTCTTCCCGATCATGTTAGCAAAGACTTTATTGACGAGTCTTTGATATGTAGCTCCCGCATTCTTCAAACCAAATGGCATGACCCTGTAACAGTAGATGGCTGAGTCTGCCATGAATGAGGTCTTCTCCTGATCACCCTCCGACATTAGAATTTGGTGGTACCCTGAAAAAGCGTCCAAGAAGCTGTATAACTTGTGACCCGAGGTACTGTCCACAAGATTGTCAATTCGTGGCAGGGGATAGCTGTCCTTGGGGCATGCTTTGTTGAGGTCGGTGAAGTCGATGCATACTCGCCACTTTCCGTTCGCCTTCTTCACTAGGACCACATTGGCGAGCCACTCCGGGTATTGCACCTCCCGTATGAAGTTGGCCTTCATAAGTTTCGCAATTTCCTCCTGAATGACTTCCCTTCTTTCTGGTGCAAACTGTCTCCTTCTCTGCTTCACCGGTCTAGCGCCCGGGTTGACGTTGAGTTTATGCGAGACAACCGCGGGGTCTATCCCTGGCATGTCCTCCACGCTCCATGCAAATACGTCGGCATGGCGGGCCAAGCAATCGATCAGTTTACCCCTAGTCACGCTGTCCAGACCCTGGCCAATTGTGACCTTCCTGCCAGGCTCGAGCTCGACCTCATCTATTTTCTCCACCGGCGCGAGCCGTCCCCAATGATCGGGCTCGAGTTCCATCTCCGCTACCTGCATGACGTCCAACTTGATCTCCTTCACGCTCGCGACATAACACTGTCTAGCCACAGTCTGGTTTCCCCGAACCACCCTGACCCCTCTGCTTGTAGGGAACTTTACCGCCAGGTGGTACGTCGAGACGATTGCTTTGATACCATTTAGCAGTGGTCGGCCAAGTATGGCGTTATAGGCCACAGGTGTGCGAACCACTTGGAACGCTGTGATCTGTGTTATCTGCTTCCCTCCCGACCCCAAGGTAAGGGGTAAGTCAACAACCCCCTCCGGGACAACAATACCTCCTCCAAATCCCTGAAGAGGCGTCTTCACCGGTCTGAGCTGTTCCGTCGAGATACCCATCTTTTCGAAAGCCTCATGTGATAGTACATTGGCTGCACTACCATTGTCTACCAAGATCCTTTTTACCTCAAAATTAGCGATGATTGCCGATATAACCAGGGCGTCGTCATGAGGAAAAGACACGCCTTCCAAATCCTTTGCTCCGAAAGTTATGTCCTCCACATTGCTCACGTCTACACTCGAGACGAGGGGGTACAACCTGGCGTACTGCTTACGGCTATTATTTGAGTCTCCTCCCGAGGCCGTTCCACCAATAATGACGTTGATTGTCCCTGCGGTTGGTTGTTGATCCCTCTTGTCGCCGGGCTGCCTTCCCTTGTGATGAGTGTTTTGGGGACGCTTGTCCCGACCCACATACGTTCCTAGAAAGCCCCTCTTGATGAGTGATTCGATCTCCCTCTTGAGGGCGAAGCATCCCTCTGTCGTGTGGCCATGGTCTCTGTGGAAGTCACAATATTTACTCTTGTCACGGGCTTCGGGAGGGGACTGTATCTTGGGAGGCCACTTGAGCTCCCTGAGGTCCTTGATCTCCATGAGAATGTTCGACCTCGAGTTGTTCAATCGGGTGAAGGACGTGGGGCCGACTTCTTGTCTCGGTTGACCTCTGGGGAAATCCGTTCGTTGGGTGGACTCGTGAGGTCTCTTCATGTCGGGCTTTCTTACTGGCAGGGCGTCTCTTCTCGGGAACATAGTTTCCTCCATGTTAATATACTTTTCCGCCCTGGTGAGCAGGTCGGTTATTGACTTTGGGGGGGTCTTTGATAGGGACATCTTGAACGCTTCGCACCTTACTGCATATGTAAGAGCAGATACCGCGGCTGTGATGTGTAGGTCCGGGATCAAAAGCCTTTCCTTGTTGAATTTTGTCATGAAGTTGCGGAGGGTTTCATTGGGCTCTTGTCGCATCTGCATGAGTGATGCGGCTGTCTTCCTGATTCGTTTGCTACTGGCAAAGAAAGCGGAGAACTTGTCGGCCAAGTCCGAGAATGAGGCTATGGAGTTGGGCTCTAGCGTGGAGAACCAATCCCTCGCGGCGTTCGTGAGTGTCTGAGGAAAAGCTTTGCACATTACAGCATCGGGTGCGACCTGTAAGTTCATAACGTCGGTGTATATATTCAGGTGGTTGACAGGGTCCGTCGTCCCGTCGTACTCCTTCACTCTGGGGTATTTGAAACGATCAGGCAGGGGATAGGACAAAACTTCGGGGGTGAACGGCGTGTTGGGGGCAAACCCTACCACCGCCCGTGACTTCTGCAGCATCCCAGCTGTGATTCCTTCTTGAATAATTTTCGCCAAGTCAGTTGGATCCATTGCGATTGACCTCGGCTCGATGGGTTCCTGGGGTATACCCGATGTTCCGGCTTCGTAGTTGATGGGTCCCGGAACCCTAGCATGGGCCATATTGCCACTTTGTGGTGACGGTACCGGGGGTGCGCTTCTCTCCTGTAGCAACTGAGTTAGTGTGGCCACCTGCTGGCGAAGTTCCTCGAATGCGGCTGGTGTGATTGTTGTGAGTGGATACGGTGGTTCTCCTGATGTTACCTCCTGTGGGGGCGGGACGTCCGCAGCGGGAGGCTGATTAGGGGCGGATGAGCTTGCCGGAAGTTGTCCTGAACGTGTGTTAACCATGGCTTTTCGTCACACGGTTCCCACAGACGGCGCCAATGATGATGCAAGAAATCGTACCTGGGTCGACCCGGACCGGATGAAAGAGTTCCACCCGCTCTGCCTCCAAATACCTGAAATAAAGGCGTTGAGGTGTGTCCTCGTAGCCCCTCCGATGCTTAAGTTAGTCAAACGGCCAAGAGATATTTTATATAACTAATCTTTTGTGGGAAAAAAGACGTACCTTATTCATGGGGAGGGCACACCTATTTATATAGGGCGGTGATAGAGTCCTAGATGGATTGATATTCTTTTTCCTGGGGGATGTTTGTGTTGCGCTAGGACTGTATAACCTTCTTTGGGAATGCCGAGATTTATGGTAAGTAGAGAGGTATAACAGTTAGGTTGAACTAGGTTTCCATGAGCACGTGTACTCGAAAAGGGGGGGCACGTGACGTTTGGTCCGTACGTGGGGTGCACGACCCCGACCTCGTGTATCGAGAAGGACGCCACAAGTGAGGAACAACCTCGACCTCGAGGTCATGCACTTCTTCGCTGGGCTTTCGCAATACCTCGAACCCGACCTCGATGGGCCACACGTATGGGCCAGATGTGATAGCCCAAGGTAGAGGTCGGGTACACATGTTGTATCATCAGATCTCAATGCGCACTTCATCTTACAAAAGTTAGAAATTATGGGTACGCGATTTTGCATGTGGACATACAAAAGTGGCTAAGACGTGATACAAAAGATATTCGATCTTAATATAATGCCAGTTGTACGCAGAGTGACAAAACTCGATCTGAACACTAGGCCGATCAATCCAGTGGATTACCTAATCAATGATGTCGGGGTGTCGCAAGTTAAAAAAAAAATTGCCCCCGTTTCGCCCCATTATTCCAAGAAACTATTATTCTTTCTTATTTTCAATCACGCAATTTTTCATAAAATAATATTATACGTAAATCGAATTTTTCTTCTTCGTTTTCAATCACACATTCTCTAAAATAATATTGTTCCAAAAATTAAAATTTCAAATAATGAATGCAAACAGAGACTATATAAGTCCGTGTTTGGCCCCCATTAAAATTATACTTCATTTTTCCCTCTTCTTATTAATCATACATTCTCTAATAAAATAATGACACATAATTTCAAAAAAAAAAAAAAAATCTTCTTTATTAAAAGATGTTATTTCAACCATTAAAATTTCAAATAATGAACAAAGGCCATGAATCCTCAAATGGTACTAAATTTGTACTTTGTGAAAACTTATTTGTTTTCTGAATTCTTTTATTGTTAGAATTCATTTTTTAATTTATATATTGTACTTGACAAGTCAAGTAGTAAATCTTTACATAACCTGTTACAATATGATGCTTATCATAAAAACAGGTGTCTTTTTATTGTAATTTTCTAATCTATACTTTCAATCAACTTCAATCCATACACAAGTCAACTATTTTTCATTTTCCTACCCAACGTTAAAAATCAATAAATGCATCTTCTAGATGTTCCTCTGTTCATACTTAATGACAAAAAAAATTATACAACATATAGTCCACAAATATTGAAATGTATACCTCGACATTTCAAAGGAAACAAAACCATGATTTTGAGATATTTCATATTGACATTTGATCATAGAACTTGAAATTTTTATAACGTATAAAGCACGTAGACAAAACTTTTAAGTTACTTATTTAACAAACGGGTTAATATCACAAACGGTTACTGAACTTACCTAAAATTACAAAACAATCACTAAAGTTGAAAACTTGTAGAAACGATCACTGAAGTTCATGCGCTTTCACAAATGGTTATTGAAGTTTTAATTTGTTTCACAAACGATCGCTGAAGGATTGCTATGATTTCGATTCTAACTTAAATGACCAAAACTCGTGAATATAGAAGTTTAACCACCTCATGTGCCAAATGTGACACTTAATAGCAAGAAATCTACACTTGAAGTGATCAAACTTCTATGTTCACGTGTTTTGATCTTTTAAGTTTGAATTAAAATCATAACGATCATTCAGTGACTTTTTGTAAAACAAATTAAAACTTCAATGACCCTTTGTGAAAGCACATAAGACTTCAATGACCGTTTTATAATTTTTATGTAAGTTCAATGACCGTTTGTAAAATTAACCCTTTAACGAACAAACCTTGCTTTTTATAAAGTCTATGCTCACTCACTCTTCTATAACAGAGTGGTATTAAGAAAGCCAGGTGACAATCACGACTCAAAGCCTAAAGGGGTCAAATCCGTGACAAGCTGCTGAAAATATAGCAGATTGGGCACATAATTCTAAATCATAAAGACATAACAGGAAAAAAGGTTAAATCGAACCATCTCTAAGCTGATTTATCCAGATACCTTATAGTATAAAATGCAGTGATGTTCAATCCCCATGAGTTTATTTTGATATGCATTCAACATTATAAATCCAAATGGCATTACTTTGTCAAAAGAAAGAACATTTAAATGCATGATACTTGAAGTTGGTCGAAAATAAGGACGGTTCGAACCAGCAGTGAATGCTATACAGATTCTACACAACAAGTTCATCTTCCAGAAAACTGTATTCAAATGTGAACTCAGTCTTGATTCTCTGGCACCTGAGAAAAGTAATAACAGAAGTAACTGAAAATCCTGAAAGGATAATTTTCTTAAAAGAGATTATAATTACGTCTGCCATATAATTAAACTCGCTGATGCACACGAACACAGCAAAAGAAACCATTTTTATAAAGTTTAGGGGTAAAAGCTTTCAGTTATGTAAAGCTAGTAGTTGTAATGAAACGATGACAGGATAAAGAGCCTTTTTCAATCTCTGGATGTACAAATGGACGCATAGAGTTTGGATAAACTTACCATCCATGTTGTTCGTCATTGGCAATATGGAAATCAAAGTACACATATGTCCCCTGTTCGAAATCATCTGTGGCCACTTTTGGCTCCTCGTGTCGTTGGAACCATGTGTTGTACTTTCTGTGGTATCTCCAAGACTGCTTCTTCAATTCCTTTGCAGCCAGATATTGCTGGTAAGTATTCTGCATACATTGGTTAAATGAGAACAAAATCATTGAAACTACTAAAAATTTCAAAAGCAATGAGAAATGAAAAGACTTTCAAAAGAACAAAATTAAATAAAAATCAAAGACAAAAAAGGAAAAGAAAAGAACCTGTTGGTAGTAAAATGCAAAAAACAAAGTATCGGTGCCATAAGTATCGGATCCAAGGCGTTCCCAGAAGGCAGGATTATTCACAATAGGTGCCTGTACTTGAGGAAAGCTTGAAGGGGTGACTGCTGGGTGTCTCTGTATATAGCAGAAGAAAACACTGGAAGATTTAGTGAAGAAGAAAATCAACAAATAACAAAATTTGGCAAAAGCGAGTTTCATACTGGGGTATAGCTCTTTGCACGCTCAGAATCTTTGGGTTGAGGAAGTTTATAGTAAGCAGCCTCCAGCATCTGCAAATTGTATAACTGATCATGAAATCCTCCAGGATTTGCAGCTGATGCAGTGATGCTATCACCAATGGCACCAAGGTCAGAGACTCCTCTTCGACCAATAACACCCAGACTTCCAGAGGGTGGATTGGATTGCAAAGGTTGCCCTGGAGAAAGATCAGTATCCCTCATCGCCTGAGACGTTTCAACAAGTGAGCCAGTAACTCCAGCTTGCTGCAAAAATAACAACAGCTTAGTTAACTGCATCAATGTCTGTGGATGTAAACTAAAGATGTTTAGACGTACAGGTGCATCCAATGCATAAGGAGGATTCAAATCATCTTCTTGCACGAGATTCTTTCCAAGCCCAGAGTTTGAACCAGATTCTGCTGCTGAGTCTTCAGAAATAGGTTGTTGTTCCTGCAACTCCTCAGCTTTTGTGAGTGTGAGGCCTGCATCTGCAGAGTTACAAACAACATCCCAGCATCAAGATGTTTTAATGAACAAATAAACCTTCAAAACAATTTATTATATTCAGTAGTCTCACAAATATTTCCATATGCTTATGAATTTTAGATGCTACATTTGCGTAAAACTCTATCCATATCAGACAATGGAAAACATTTTGCAACATAGCTTGAGATTTGAGCCCTAAATTTCCTTTTAGTGATGAATCTCCAAAGAATGGACAACACTTCCACTTCTAATGCTTGGCATAATAAGGTATCGTGATGGCAAATGAACTACTAGCAATGAGAATTATTATATAAATAATATGACATATATTTGAATGCTCCCTTCACGGATATTTTTACATCACAGCAAGCTTAAGTTCGTGATCGGGCCTTTTCCCAGAAATATAAGCAGAAATCATGCAATAGTATAATTATATCATTTAAAAGACATGGGATATTGAGAAGCTATAAATTTTCGGGGAATTCCAAAATTCAGTACTGTGGATCAAAGATTTAGCCCCTGTTTAATTTTCTCATTCACATTCTTCTAGTCATTTTCAACCGCACATTCTTCAATAAAATAATATTTTTCATCACATCAATAACTTTTCCTTTATTTTCAACCACATATTCCCCATCACATCAATAGTAAAAATGCATTATTTCCATTAGTCTAAAAATTAGCTGAAGATGCACTGTCCTGTCTCTCAAAATAAGTGAACTTCTGGACTTCCAGAAGAGACCAAAAATAGATATTTACATGTGAAGTATTGTGCTTTTATCACATTTGCCTCACCCTAAGAACGAAGAATACACTTATTTTCCATTCAAAGCTAGAATTTGGAGATTGCACTTGAAAGGTACTGCCAAATTGTCTTCAATTTCTCAAGTGGGATTTCTCTTAATTTTTTCGGCAGCAGTGGCTGCTGGGTGGGTTATCGAAATGAGGGAACGAACAAAATTGGCCACAGGTTAACATACTTCAAATCTAAAAATTGATTTTAACTCAATATTCTAAGCTTTGGCGTTTTAACTGCCATAACTGCTACATGATATGGATATGAGGTACATAAACTCCAACAAATTATAAAAATTACCAGCCTCCCTAGATACTGTGGATATAGGCGCCTGTTGATTAGATGGTTGATGGATTG
>JAGHKM010000096.1:0-39276 GCA_019097785.1 Fraxinus excelsior
CACACACAAAAGAGAACCAGAAGAATGTGATTTACTAATTAATTAATTGACAAGTATTGGATAATTAATTAATTGGGTTGCTTATTAATAGATCCGAATTAATTAATTAGATTAATTAATTCATGGACCAAGTTTAATTAATTTGATTAATTAAATATTGGACTTGGTTTAGTTTGAGAGACGGGCCGAACCCAATTGGACTTACATTAATAGGCTTCTAGGGTTTGAAAACTGTAGAGAATTATTCATTATTCTTGCTAGCACGAGAAAAGAAAACTCTAGCCGTCATTCTTGTTCTCTGTGTGGATCACCATTGGAAGCTGGACAATTGGATAGCTTGGATTGCAGATCGTGATCATTGGAGTTCGTGAATCAGCAAAAGAGTTTGCAAAATCCATCTAAGGTATTATTCTAAACACAACTTCTATCTAAACACAATGTAGATCCTTGTTTGAGAATCGAAATTTGCTTTACTTCCCCTGCATGACCAAGTAGGTTCCCAACAGTGGTATCAGAGCCTACTTTGTGTTTGTTAGAAATTGTTTCAAATCATTGAACAATCAAAAGTTGATTGGTTATGTGTTTTCTCGTTTCTAGCAATATTGAAAAATTGTTTTTATATTCAAAATTTAGTTTTGAAAAGAAAATAAATTATTGGGTCTGGAAAAAATAAATAAATAAACAAAAAATGACGGAAGGCGGCGATGTCACGGTGGTGAGCCACCACTGCGCGCGAAGGAGGTGCAGTAGCGTGCGACTCGCTGTAACACGCTGCTGCATGATCTACAGCAGTAGCAGGCACTGCTCCGCAGCGGCACATGCTGTCCAGTTGCAGCGGCTAACGTTGCCATTGAAATCACAGCGGCAGCGCTCTGCAGCTCGTGGCAACAACTTGTTTGAGCTGCTGCGGGCGGCGGGACACAGCCACTTGACATCGGTGGTTCCCGCCGCAGCCGGTGTTCCCCGTGGAGGAAACATCGGCGCCGAACTCCAAGAAAAATGGGGACGTTTTTAATTTTAGGGTTTCATTCGAGTTTTTGGGTGAATGGAGACGAGGGCCTCTCCCGCAATTTGTTAGATTGCAGGCCCCCGCCTGCAATTACAAAAGAAGGGGTCATTCTGCAATATTTAAATGGAGGCCCTGTCATGCAATTTTCGAAATTGAAGGGCTTGCTTTTAATTTTAAACTTGGGTCAAGTTGCAATTTTCAAAAAGGGTTTTGAATTTAAATTTTAAAATGGTTTTAAATTTGTTTATCAAATGGGTTTTGACCCATATTATCAATTTTGACCCATTTAAAATTTTATTTAAAATTGACGATTTTTTATATTTTCTTTAAAATTGAATTTTAACTTAAATATTAAATTTTGACCCTAAATTGAATTTTATTTTATTTAGGAGTTTCATCCTAAATTAAAATGTAAATTCAATTTAAATTAGAGTTGGACTCTAATTTAGTGTTTAATTAAAATTTGATTTTAATTGAATTATTCACCTTAATATATTCATGAAATTAGAGATGGACTCTAATTTGACATTTTAATTGAAATTTGATTTTAATTAAATTGTCTCGCCCTAAAACTTTTCTTAGAATTAGAGTTGGACTCTAATCTTGTATTTAATTAAATTTTGGTTTTAATTAAATAAGTTCGCCATAATATCTTGGAATTGGAGTTTGACTATAACTTTTCTATTTAATTAAAATCTGTTTAAATTAAATTCATCCGCCTTAAGTTTTGAAATTAGAGTTGGACTCTTATTTGATATTTAATTAGAATTCGATTTTAATTAAATTATCTTATTTTAAAACTTTGAAATTAGAGTTGACTTTAATTTGATATTTAATTAAAATTTGATTTTAATTAAATAGTTCCACCCTATAATAGTGGAATTAGAATGAGATTATAATTTGGTATAAAAATTAAAATTTGATTTTAATTAAATATACCCGCTAATTAAATTAATTATTTAATTGTTTCGATCCATTTGTCTAAATTAGTTTAGACGACTTTAATTGCTAGAAACTTGAAACATGTTTGCATATAATATTAGATATTATATAGGAATGCATTTATATGATGAATGTTTAATTAGTGGATGATTATGGACTCGACCATGTGGATGTGTTGATTGGTTAATTTCATTCTTGTTGTTTTATGGGCCTGCGAGCTCTTAATTTATTTTGGACCTGCGAGTCCGTTATTATTGTTATTATTTTGGGCCTGCGCGTCCAATGTTATTCAGGCATACGTACCCAACTAGTATATGATACAGGTTGTGGCTGGACTGATTGAAGATGCAAGAAGAGGAGGAAACCATGGAGATGGTGCATTGATACTGATTCAATGCAATACCCCCTAGGAATTGACCAACTAGTCTTCCTTATGGCTCGGGAAGATTATATAGTATAAGTTCATAATCGTCCACACTATTATATGTATGTTTATTTGCATGTTGATGTATATATATGTATATATATTACGATGAGACCTTTGCATGCAAAACCCCTCGTTAAAAATATTAAGTCAGTTTCTCATTTGATGTCCATCATTATAGTGAAAAACGAGAGTCCTAAATCGATCTCAACTTGTTGAGTACACTCAAGTAGATAAATTTTAGAGACATATTAAGCTAACACATAAGATGTGTGAAGATAAAGAGTTGCCAGTTTAATGATCTGGGAGTTGTATGGAGATACAATTGATAATAGTATCTACCCAAATATTTTATTAAAGTTTGTTGAGTACACTCAAGGTTTTAATATGACATATGGGATCTCAGCCTACTGGGAATCAAGTATGAATTCCATAAATTTATGTGAGGGGTCATAAATTTGAGTTAAACAGTGAAGCAGAATTAATTTAATAGAAGACCATGTTAAATTAATTGATGCATTATATGTATTATTCTTTTACTTTCGTCGTTTACATTTATTGAATCTTAAGTAATCATATGTATTTGAGCGGCATATTGTATGCCAACAACCAAACCAAATTTTCTTGATTGACACTGCAATCTGAGAATTGTTCTCAGACATGAAAAAATGGTTATGTCCTTGAGTAGCCCTTTCCAGAGACACTTGTTGATGACTCAATAAAGGAAGATGTGGCTGCTATAATAAACACAGTGATGACGATAGCACTGCAACATATGTGATGTTTGCGACTATGTCACCCGAGTTACAAAAGCAACTTAAGTGTATAGATGCTAACACGTGATTTTCCATCTCAAAGTGTTGAATGATGAACAATCACGTGTGGAAAGATATGAGATTTTCTAGTAACTATACTAGTGCATAATGGCAGAAGAGTCTTCAGCCAGTGCTGATGTGCTGAAGACGTTGACTACTTTGAGAAGTTGTCTCAATCGAGTTCAGTCATGAACAAAGAACTAAGTATGACTTGGTTCTGCAATCTTTGCCGAAGAGTTATTCATAACTAATTATGAATTTAACATGAATAAAATTCGAATGCACATTTATTGAGTTGCTGAACATGCTTAAGACTGTTGAGCCCGATATCTATGTTTGTAATGGGTAAATCTTAATCATAGATTCCTCTAGGAAAGTCTAAAGGACATTTTAAGAAAACATCTAAGATGGCTAAAACAGTTAAAGCAAACAAGGACAATACTAAATCTAATGACCATTATTATCATTTTAGAATGATAGGTCATTGGAAAAGAAATTGCAAGGCTTATATCTACTTCATTAGTTTCGTGGGTATTTGATACCAGATATAGATCTCATATTTGTATAAATATGCAGAAACTAAACAGAAGTAGATCACTGCAAAAAGGGGAGAAGTTGACCTGTACGTTGAATATAAGCAAATGTTGCTGCATTGCCTATAGGAGCTACTTTTTACCTTTCCCTATAGGCTTAATATTAGAATTAGAGAAATATTGTTTTGTTCTTGCCATTACCAAGAGCATTAAATAAATTTTATGTTTGGACATGAATTATTTTAATGTTAAGGACAATTGTTGTTCATTTTATCTTGATAAGATCTTAATGGTTATGGTAAATTACAAAATGACATTTATATTCTAAATATTGAGTATTCTATAATGAGTATAGAAATTAAAAGACATAAAAATGATAATCTGAATAACACATATATCTGGTATTGTAAATTTGGTCATATAAATGAAAATGCAATTCCAAACTTACATGGAGATGTACATTTGGGTCAAATGATTTTGAATCGTTTAACAAATGCAAAACATGTCTGTTAGGCATAATGACTATATCTCCTTTTACTTGAAAAGGAGAAAAATTTACATAATTACTGAATCTAATACATAGTGATGTATGTTGACACATATCAATTAATGCTAGATAAAGTTTCTCTTATCTCTTTACATTTACTAGACAGCTATTTCAGAAATGGTTATGTATATTTGATGAAATTCAAGTATGAAACTCTTGAAATGTTCAAGTGATTCAAACTAGAAATTGAGAAACAATAGGTAAATAAATTATCACACTAAGATTTGATCGATGTGGAGAATACATAAAATATAGAATTTTAGATTATCTAAAAGAGAATGTGATTCTCTCACAGTGGATTCCTCTACATACATTACAACATAATGGTGTATTTGCAATGAGAAATCGTGCACTATTAGATATAGTGCAACTAAGGACAAGCCATGCAAATACTTCAAAATTGTTTTGAGGTCATGCATTGATTACTGCACTAATTGTCATGTGCTGCACACTAAGTCGTGTCCCATCTAAATTGGTTAACAAAACTCCATATGAGTTATGGAAAGACGGAAGGCCCAACTTTTCTCATTTGAAAGATTGAGGCTATGACGCTTATGTGAAGCGCACTGAATCGGATAAGTTTGAAACTAAATCCGATAAATATATATTTGTGAGATATCCAATAGACAATTGGATATCAATTCTATAATCCCGTTGAGAAGAAGGTGTTCATCTCAAGACATGTCACACTTCTAGAGAAAGTGTTTATTCTAGAAGAGAACAGTGAGAGTAGAATAAATCTTGAAGGAGTTCAAGGATTCATAGATATAGTTAACCAAGTAGATGAACATGAGTCTGATCTCAAACCTGTTGAGGAATATACTCTTGATCAGGAAGTGGAGACTCCTGAGGACAGACAAGCTCCATGTAAATCTTGTAGGATCATTCGACCTTCGGAAGGTAAGAATCCATGATTACTAATTAGGCATTACTAATCGAGGATGATGAACCTACTAATTATACATAAGTAAAGTCGAGTGTTGACTTGCTATCCGATATGAACTTAATGTGACCAAGGTTTGGACCTTGGTCAACCTGCCTAATGGATTAGAACCCATAGATTGTAAATGAGTTTACAAGAAAAGTTCAATATGGATTGGAACAAGTGTTTTGGAGTTGAAATCTTCGATTTGATATAAAAGTCAAAATGTTTGATTTTATCAAAAATGAAGATGAATTGTGTGTTTACAAGAAGATAGTGAGAGCATTGTCGCATTCCTAATATTATATGTATGATACATATTATAGGAAACAACGTCTTTATGTGAGATACAAATTACATATGACTAAATCTTAAATTGTCTGTGTCGTATGTAATAACGAGATACGGATAGACCATCATGTGTGACATTTCTTACTTAAGAAGTAAGTAGTTGATCTCACAAGCTAGAGTGTGGTGACACTTGAATGAATACGTGAATGTTTTGTTATAGAACAAAACATTGGAGACCCGCTGAGAGATTCCCCATGGAAAACTATCTGAGTGTCAGTGGTTAATCTCTAACGTTCGGTAGTGGAATTGGTCTTTTAACTTGAGGTCATCATAGTGCCTTATATGAGGACAGTCATACTTTGGTGATGTTGGATGTTGATCTGTCAAGGGTCGCTAATATGGCATCGTTCGGGTATGTCAAGAATCATATAAAGGTTGTGAATGATCAATAGAAGATTCGTCACTCTTAGATAGTAAGAGATTATGATCTACATTTCATCCAATTAAGTTGATAATGAAATCCTTGGCCAAGGTGAACTCATAAGTCGAAAATGAGTTTTCGACTTACATTGACTTAACAGTAGGATAAAAGATATAATCGATAATTGAGATTCACACACATCCATATCTCGTAATTGATCGGATCATATTGACGAATGGATTATAGTTTCACGAAAAACGAACAAGTTTGGTTTTTTCATACCACGTGACATTTTTCCCCACATGTATTGTCTGACACAATGCTAGATGTCAATCTGGGACAACGGATGTGAATTGATGATAAATTAAAAGGGGTATTTTAATTTATCAATTTTGATTAGATCAAAATAATAATTCACGTCGTTAGGTATCGTGATTGAGAACCTAATGGATCACACACAAAAGAGAACCAGAAGAATGTGATTTACTAATTAATTAATTGACAAGTGTTGGATAATTAATTAATTGGGTTGCTTATTAATAGGCCCGAATTAATTAATTAGATTAATTAATTCATGGACCAAGTTTAATTAATTTGATTAATTAAATATTGGACTTGGTTTAGTTTGAGAGACGGGCCGAGCCCAATTGGACTTACATTAATAGACTTCTAGAGTTTGAAAACTTAGAGAATTATTCATTATTCATGCTAACACGAGAAAAGAAAACCCTAGCCGTCATTCTTGTTCTCTGGTGTGATCACCGTTGGAGGCTGGACAATTGGAGAGCTTGGAATGCAGATCGTGATCATTGGAGTTCGTGAATCGACAAAAGAGTTTGCAGAATTCATCTAAGATATTATTCTAAACACAATTTCTATCTAAACACAAAGTAGATCATTGTTTGGGAATCGAAATTTGCTTTACTTCCGTTGCGCATGATTAAGTAGGTTCCCAACATGACTGACTGATGTTTGCTGTCCACAACTAGAAGTGTTAGAAGATGACATTAAAGATTATGAGACAAAGTTTTACATAGGAAAAGACTTACGAGAAACAAGTATCACGGGTATCAATAACGAAAATTGGGAGACACTACAACAAATATATCCATTTGCAACATTCAAAAGGGTCTTTGGCAACATTTTAGTAAGTGAATGTTGTCATTGATTAATATAAATGAGTTTTGGCAATGTTATTTAGAAAAATGTTGCGGTAGACACATTTAACAACGTTTATTGAGTGTTGCGGAAGGTAAGACTTTTCGCAACATTTGATAAACGTTGTGAAATGTGACTTTTAGCAACGTTTGATCAAACGTTACAAATGTGACTTTTCTTAATGTTTGGTGAATGTTTCGAAAAGTCTCACCTTTAGAAACGTCTGTCAAACATGTTGCAAATAAATAATATTCTGGCATTCCAAATTAAATTATATATGGAACCAAAAATAACCTAATCCTAAACTCATTCACACCTCCCTCATTCATCTCCCCGCACGGTTTCTTTTTTTCCACTTCTACTTCTGAATCCGTTTTTTGCCACCGTCCAGCCACCAAAACTGTCGGACATTGGTCCAAACGAATTGCCCTTAACATCTTCTACAATTTCCACCCAACATCTCCCAAAATCATCCAGTAATACGGCTGAAATCAACCTAGAAAACTAGCAACCTGAAAATGTGAAAATTGTCGGAATCATCTCCTCCTACATCTTCACTCTCCCTCTCTAAAAGCACGAAGTACGATTCAATTCGTATCAACGATTTCAACTGGTGAGTCTCTAATATTTGAAGCCCCAAATCCATAATTTGTTTGAAGTAAGTGACTATTTAATTGCGGTACTGTTCTTGTTGAAATTGATACCTGCAACTCTACGCTTGTTATCATTGATTGTAATATCACACAAGATGCCCTTGTAGTCTCTACAAAGATTGTTGCCCTTCCAGATATCAATAACGTGCAAGGGGTCATAAGTTATTGTTTTTCTGAACCTTTGGATTACTTTAAGGGCCAGTTTGAGTTCTAGAAGGAGAGGACTAGGTGGTTGTGGTGGCGGTTTTGAAGGTGGAGGTGGAGGTGTTGGTGGTGGAGGGCATTCAGGCGGGGGAGGGGAAGGTATAGTTTCGAGGGTGATTCGAGAGGTTCAGGGCAATCTGGACAGTCTCCATAATCAGGAGGAGGAGCAACTCCTATTCCTATGCCAATTTCTAGTGTCTGCCTATTGTTGGATAAGGTCTCTTAATTTCTTGAGCTTTTACTGTCTGGTGAAATCCTTCAATGCAACTTGCCCTATTTCTCCACGCACGGACTTGTGAAAGACTAGAATAAGCCTCAGCAATAATTGGTCATCCTTTTTTCCATATGTTGTCATCATTTTTGCTAATGCCCGGAGTTGAGGGTTGGCATTGTTCTTATGTTGAGTGAAAAACTGGATTTCAAAGAAACAGAGGGTAGATTATTTATCCTCCATTTGGATGAATTAATAAATGGTTTAATTTATAACTAGAAGGAAATGAATAATTGATAAGTGGATAGTAGTTGTGGTGGTCTTTAGAATGTGTATTTGATAAATAAATTTGACCATTCTGTATGATTTATAAATTAGGCAAACAGAAGCTTAGTATCTCTGAACTTTGATGAATTTTGTCTTCAAATGAAGCATTTATTGCAGATTTGTTTCATATGCTCATGAGATATGGCATTTTCCCTGGTTGGGAAAAGATGGTTGTCGATGCCAAAGATTTCATTAATTTGTCAACTGATGTGGCTCTGTTTAAGTTGGGATGGCACGTAGCAGCCTCACATAATTTAGTCTTTATTAGAAATAAGCCCAAGGACAAGAGTAACATGCCTTCACAAGCTAGATTTCATACTATTGTAGTCATTCTCACAAATTGAATATGATATTGTGTTTATTATTAAACATGTATATGCAAGAAACTGGGGGGAGGTTTTACCAACAAAAAAGGATATGCCCCCCAGTTTTAGGTGGTAGTATTAGGTGCACCATGGATTCTGCCAATAGATTTAGACCAATTGGGGGATAAAACTGCAAATAGGTCCAAACTCTCTTTTTTATTACTATATTGAAAATTATTTAGAATAGAATATAAAATCACTTTTTATTTATATACCGTTTGTACAGATTATATTGAAAATTATCTTATTTAGCAATATAAAATCCATTAATTTGTATTTAGCAAAAAGGATGAACTTGTGAAAGACTAGAATAAATTATAGTTTACTTTGGCTACCATGCTTGATATATTTGGCTAACTCTGCTTCTTTTTGCAGGCATTTAACTTGATAAAGCCTATAGCATCTGTGAAGTTGTCCATTACATTGAGTTTGTCTTCAGATTTGTCGGAGTATGTCATTGGTGATGAAAAGCGGCTAATGCAAGTTCTTTTAAATGTAGTGGGAATGCTGTGAAGTTCTTAGGGTAGCATTTTCATATCTGCTTTTGTTTGTCCAAAATTTTATTTCATTTTGAAACTCATTTTTATTTAGGTGGTGATGTATTACATTTTAATGTTCAAGTGTATGGATTCAAAAATTTGTAATGAAATTATCAATTTTTATGCAATTTTAAAATTTGTTCGAAATGAGTATTTTCAATTTTGTCGGTCAATTTACATAAATTACAAAAAAAAAAGAAAAAATGTAATATGACATACGGCACGTTTAAAAACGTTGCCAAAGACCTCTTTCGCAATGTTTTCAAAACATTGCCAAAGAACCCTTCGCAATGTTTTCTAAACGTTGCGAAACGGTCTTTGGCAACGTTTAAAAAACGTTGCCGTAGACCTACAATAATGTTTAAAAAATGTTGTCGTATCTTTCTACTCTACGGCAACACCTCGATTTGCAACACACGTCCAAATGTTGCAAAAGGTCTACGTTGTCGTAGGCTATTTTTGTTGTAGTGAGATTTTCATCTACTAAAGCCAACGGACCATGCTTCATTTAACCAGCAAGTATTCCTTTACTGTGCATGAGTGCCACTTCTTTTACCTTCAAGGCACCTTCCAAAGCAGTTGCATAGTTATATCCTCTTCCAAAAACAAGAAGTGATTGCTCAGAAATTAGTAATTTTGCAAGATCTTTCATTTCCTGGTTAAGCTTGAAAACTTCTTTCACTTTACCTGCAATATTTTTAAAATATATGTAACGGACAAAAGACAATAGATCCAATACCCAAGTAATGGCATAGAATATGAATATGTATATGTAAGCACAAAAACAACTCCATTCTAGTAATTTGTAGAAGCAGCAAACAAAAAAAGACATACTTGGCAAATCAAATAGACCATCTATTACTGCTTCCCTTCTTTCTTGACTAGAAATTGAGTCACCTCCAATTGCAAGGGCTAACATAGTCATCACCACAATTTGACTTGTGTATGCCTGTCAATGAATTTAGTTACCTAATAAGACCGAAACCATGGAAGAGCCACTGTTGCAGGCACTCCAATAGAGTAGTATCAATCAATCTGAGGTCCCAATGGTTGGTGGGAAATCTTTTAGGCAATCTCTCCTTCCTCAGAACCATCATTCTCCAAAATAAGACCTTCCATGGCCAATTCCCAGCTGAACTAGGCTGTTTAAAGGCTAAAGAGGCTAGAATTCGTAGAATTGAATAACAAAGTGTCAAAGATATGCTAGAGTTAATTCAATATAATGGAGATTTTTCCATGGAGAAGGTTGACAGTTATCATTTGAAGCAGAACTTTGTAACTCCCAATGGGTACTACTACTATCACCTTCCCATTCTACACTGCAAATTGTGAATGACCACATAACAAGAAAATAAAAAAGGCATGATGGATAAGAAAGAAAAGAAATCGCACAAATTAGGGATAAAAACAAAAACCCAAATCAAGAAAAAGAAGAAAATGATCATTTGCATTACAAAAGAATTCATGTAACTTGTTGAAACTCAAAAGGAATTTTTTACCTTAAAAATTCCTATTCAATAGCACTATAGCAGTCACAGCTACGTGGATGAACCATGAACACTGCAACTCTTCAGTCTTCAGACCACGTCACCATTGGCATCAACACGGCACCATTGGCATCAACAGCCAACATGGGATGTGCGAGTAGATGCAGGGCGTGAGAGATGCAGACTTGGTGTTGCAAATTTGTGTGTGAGATGCAGGGTGTACAAGATGTTACCTTCTCAATTTTGTGTTCAACTTGGTGTTGAATTATTTAGAAATTGCAGGGTTGTTTCTATCAAGGCCGGATTGGGCCAAATAATTGGCCCATTTTCATTTTTTGCCTTTTTTTACATCGTATACGATTGCAAGCTGTGAAGTCCGATTGGTTTTCCGTAAATAATCTAGTTTCAAGAAAAAACGACATGCCTTAAATGCACACCGTAAATTGTCAAATTTTACGGCGTGCAAAAAATGTACGCTGTAAATACTTTATACAATTAATCATTCACGACACACATTTTTTGCACGTCGTAAAAAGTTTCTTTTTACGACAATCGTTAATTGCACGCCGTAAACATATGCCATAAAAAGCTATTTTTGTTGTAGTGGATATAGTAAATTCAAGCATATAAACATGATTAGTGTGACTCGAGAGCTCACTAGCTACAATATGTTAATTTGATTGTTGGCATGTATGAAAAGAGATTGAATGAATTGGAATTAAATGTACGTCAACCTAGGCAAAATGGAAAATCCTAACTATTTAATCTCATACTTTTCTCAACCATATTTAATCAAATTACTTTATTTGATTTAGTAAAATTTTAGTTACAACTCTCATCTTAAATTGATAATTGGTTATATCTTAACTTAAATTGAACGTAGGTTAGTTTCAAAACTTATGATAAATAATAGTCTATATGGAACGATATTCTGACATAAAAATTCTCTTTATTGCTTGCACGATTTGTACACTTACAGAATCAATCGAACATGTTATCAACATCATTGTGTGGACAACTTTATCTACATAGTTTTTATTAATTTATTATAACTTTGATTTAAACTGTCATTCGTGTTTTTTTTCCTTCTTCAGCTTTCCTTGCACGAAAGTTCGAGAGATGGTGATTTAGTACCCTTTAATTTGAAAAATCGATCGTACTTTTAAAAGAGAATCAACCAACAGCAAGAGAGCCTTGTGGCAGAATATAACATAACATTATAGTCTGTTCAAGTTGAATAACCAATTGAAGTTGATGAAAATGACTTGCCACCCGGGCAATTTAGTACACCACATGTTGCGCCAAACTAGTCAAGTATTGTTTATCCTTCATTTGGACAACCAAACTTTCAACTAAAGACGGACATCATTTTACTGTTTTAGAATGGATTATAGTCTTATGGGAAGTCTAATGAAAATCTATATAATCATATCTCACGCTTCTTAAACATCTACCAAAATACAATTTTCATAAAATATCCGATGAAGCAATCAAATTGACTCTTCCCACATATACTTTGTGATGGCACAAAAGAATTGTTAGAAACCCTACCGAGGGAAGCATTAGGACTTGAGACGATCTCATACATAAGTTCATCACAAAGTAGTTTTTGCCATAGAAGGTAACTAAATTAAGATACGAGATCTCCACATTTCAATAGGGCAATTTAGAGAGCTTTCATGAAGAATGAGAAATGTTCAAGGATATGATGAGAAAGTGTCCTAACTATAGTAATAAGAAGTCCTTGAAAGTTCGGTATTTCTCCCCAGATTAAACCCAACATGTTGTACATCAGTGGATGTAGCTTGAAATGGATCTATTACATTAGAGCCACCCAATAAACTTGAGGGATTATATGAGACAATGTCAGTCATCAGTGTCTTGTGGCCTTCTAAAAAAGCCCTATAATGAGCCATCGAGTTTTAATGAAATAGATGTCAATTCCAAACTATTAGCACAAATATCTTCCCTTGAGAAAAAGGTAATAGACCTCATAACTTTGGAAAATTCAGCAAATGCAATGCAAACAAATCATTTAGTTTGTGGTATATGTGGGACGAGCTCATAACTGTAGGGAATGCCAGAGTGCATCACAAGAGACAAAGGAAGCTTGCTATGTACAAATTATCAACATCAGCTTAATAACACACTTAGCAAGACATATAACCTAGGTTGGCACAATCATCATAGCTTCTCCTGGAGCAACAACAAAAATAATCATCAACAGTCTTCACCTAGTTTCTAACAAGAAGAAAAGAAAACTTCTTTGGAGGATATATTGGGTAAACTTGTACAGAAGAAGACTTACTAGTACCTAGCAAAGACTGAAATAACTTTACAAAGTTATTCGATAGTTATTAAAGAGTTGGAAACTCAAATAGGTCGGCCAGTTGTGTTGACTCTGAAAGACCATAAGGAGCCTTACCTAGCAATAGAGAAACTAATCTGAAGAACCAAGTACTATCTATCAGAGTTTTTGAAGATGAGAAAATAGACACTACACAGTCGAATGTAGTTACAAAACTAAGAGAATATGTACCTCGCGTTCCTTCTCTCCAATGACTTTGAAGTGGATGGAGGAGGAAAGGATCAAAGCAATCACAGTAAGAAGTAGAGTACAATTACCTAAAATTATAGTCAAAAGACTAGTTGCAAAGAAAAGAAAGTGCCAACTATTGATGAGAAGCAAGTGGATGTGTAGCGCCCCGAGTTCTGTTAACCCGGATTGCCACGTCATCGTCTTTTGCCCTAATTTCAAAATCAATTTTCGCGGAAATAACCTAATTTTGAAATCACATTTGTAATTGAAGAACTGTATTGACAAGTAAACTCATAGAAATTTAAAATTTAAATATCATATTTTAGAAATAGCGGAAAACGACAAAATGTTATCAATATTCGAATACAAATTTTCAAAGAGATAATAATTTCGATAGTCAAATTTTTCTATGCCACCACTGCCGGATCAATCACGATCGCCTCCGAAGTCTGCAAATATTGTTAAAATAGCAGAGTGAGTATTTCGAAGAAATACTCAGTAGACTCATCGCCGATAATTAATTTACAGAATAATTGAATACACACTTATGCAAATATACAATGTGATATCATCATTGGTTCATTTTCTTGAAAATCATAGGCTCTTTAAAAACATGGGATGTGGGTACTCTTTCTTTCTTGTGCGGATGAGGCACATAAGTTATGCATAACATTCTCTTCTTATCTCATAAGAGATTCTCTTCTTTCTCATGCAATTAAGCATATAAGTTATGGCAAGCATAACAATATCATATATCTCATATGATAAATTCTCATCTCATGCATTAAAGCATATAAATCACGTAATTCACATAAAGCATGCAATTATAATTTAAACTAATTAATGGTGGCGAGTCTACCTCAAAATCTCGATTTTCGTGAAAATGGTTCGAGAAGTAACTTCAATCTCTTAATTGTCCGTACGTTTCGTCTAGCCAATAGAAAATAAGTTTGAATTAGTATTTCGAACTTTAAAGTTTCAAAGTGTTGAAATTAAGTTTAAGGGCTTAATTGAAAACTATTGAAATTTAAATAAATGGCTTAAAATGATAAAATAAAGTTTATGGGCTAAATTGGAAATTTATTAAATCTGAAAATAAAACTTTAAGGGCTTAAATAATAACTTTCATAAGTTTAGGGACTAAACTGTAAATATAATAAAGCTGAAAATAAAAGCTGAAAACTGAAATAATAACTTTTAATAGTTTAAGGACTAAACTGTAAATATATTAAAGTTGAAAATAAATGTTAAAAACTGAAATAATAACTTTTAATAGTTTAAGGACTAAACTGTAAATATATTAAAGCTGAAAATAAAAGTTGAAAACTGAAATAATAACTTTTAATAGCTTAAGGACTAAACTGTAAATATATTAAGGCTGTAAATAAAATTAAATGGCTGAAATAATAACTTATATAAACTATGGACTAAAATAAATAAACTTTTATACTGAAAATAAGAAATGTAAGGGCCGAAATTAAAACACTTAAATTTAAGGACTAACATAAATTAATTTAACATAGACTTGGGGCTTAAATTAACTAGTGTGGGGACTTAAAATCAAAATTTCGAAACATAAATTATAAATTAATCTAAACTAAATTAAAACTAAATAAAAACCTAACAAAACAAATCGATTAAAATCAAAATAAGGAGGAAATCCCTCTCTCGTTCCAGAGAGAGAGAGAGACGGCGACGGGAGGAAGTCCTCCCTTCTTCTTCCTGCCGCCGGCAAGCGGTGGCAGCAGCGCCACCATCGTGGTGGCGCCGGTAAGGGGTTTTATTTTGTTTTTCGGGCGCGAACAAGGAAGTTCGGCAGCGAATGGAGGTTCGCGATCGATTGAGGTGAGTTTCTGATAATTGATTGTTTTGTGGTTGTTGGGTTTCTTTGGTGGTCGATTGGTGGTGATTTTGGGTGATTGAGGTCTCGGTTTGGGCTTGATTTGGGGGTTCTCATTTCTTGTTTTGGGTTTCGGTTTTTGGGGTGTAGTGGCTGCTTGGTGTTGGGGAGATGGTGGTTCGTGGGTGATGCTCTTGGTGGTGGTGGCGTTTTGGTGGAGTTTGGTTTCGGGTTTGAATTGGAGTTGCAGTTTGGTGTTGGCTCGAGGTGGTTGGAGGTGTTCTCTGTTGGCTATGGTGGATAGCGTGTGAAATGGAATGGTGGTTTGGTTTGTGTGACTGATTGCCTGCAGTGGAGGTGCTAGTGTTACAGTGAGTGTTGATGGTTGGTGGTCTCGGTTTTGGAGGTGTTGCAGTAGACTTGGTGTTGGTGGTGTTGCTGGAGGTTGGTTACTAGCTGCAGCTTGGGCTACTGGCAATGGTGTTGGTCTCGTGAGAATGTTGGTGAATGGTGAAATGTGAATTGCATTGTTCATTGTTTGAGTTCACTGTTGATGCTAGAAATGGATTTTCTAGCATCAATGGTGTCTCACATTGGGCATAGAGAGAATGTTGGAGAGATAGACAAATTTTCTTACCAAGTGGATATGGTGTGAGTATGAGTGTGAGTGGAGTGGAGTGAGTGGGGTATGAATAGGGGTAGATTTAGGGCACAAAACCCTAGACGGGTTATTGGGCCAAATTATTGGGCTTTAGGGTTTTCTAATTGGGCTGAAATAAATAATATCCGGTTTTGGGCTCATTTAATTGGGTTTAAGTGAATTGGGCTAAATGAATTAAAATTCAAGGTATTGGACTCAAATAATTGGACTATAATAATTGGGCTTATGTAATTGGACCATAAATGTTGGATTTTAAATAATTGGGCTTGAAATCAATAAAAATTGGATTTAAATAAAATAAATTCGAAATTGATAATAAAATTATTATTCGGGATCGGATTCGATCGAATACATTTGAATTCAATTTTACAACGGCTAGACGAACGCGCTTCTCTAAAATTAGGGTTAACGTTTTAGCGACACGTTTTTCGAGAAAACTAATTTATTTAATTTAAAAGTTTGCGGTCGCTACAACCTTACCCCCTTAAAATAATTTCGTCCTCGAAATTTAAACTTACTTGATCTAATATATCTGGATACTTAGCCAGAATCTCTTCCTCTTTCTCCCAGGTAGCTTCATCGCTATCCTGTCTACCCCATTGGACTTTGACTAACGGAATCTCTTTGTTTCTTAAGACATGGACTTTTCTTTCTATAATGCACATAGGTGTCTCCTCATATGACAGATTCCTCTGAATCGAAATAGTCTGAAAATTTACCACGTGACTTGGGTCGTGGATATACTTTCTCAATAGGGAAACGTGAAAAACGTTGTGTACGGTCGATAGCTCGGGCGGCAACGCCAAACGATAAGCCACGTTACCCACTTTCTCTAATATCTCGAATGGTCCGATAAAACGGGGTCTTAACTTCCCCCTTTTGCCAAAACGGATAGTTCCTTTCATAGGAGCTACTTTCAAGAATACTTTCTCTCCAATTGCAAACTCCAAGTCTTTTCTCCTTTTATCGGCATAGCTTTTCTGTCTGTCTTGTGCGGCTTTGATCCGCAGTCTGATCTTTTCAATAGCTTCAACGGTCCTTTCAATCAATTCTGGACCTAAAATTCTCCTTTCACCTACTTCATCCCAATAGACTGGTGATCGACATCGTCGTCCGTAAAGTGCCTCATATGGTGCCATACCAATAGTAGCCTGAAAACTATTATTGTAGGCAAATTCCACTAATGGGAGATGAGTCTCCCAATTACCGCTCAAATCTAGTACACAGGCTCTAAGCATATCTTCTAGTGTCTGAATAGTGCGTTCAGACTGTCCATCGGTCTGGGGATGGTAAGCAGTACTAAAATTTAATTTAGTACCCATCGCTACTTGTAAACTCTTCCAGAATCTCGATGTAAATCTCGGGTCTCTATCTGATACAATGGAAGCTGGTACTCCATGAAGTCGAACAATCTCTCTAACATACAACTGGGATAACTGATCCACATTGAGAGTCATTCTGATCGGTAGGAAATGAGCTGACTTCGTAAGTCGATCTACGATAACCCAAATAGCGTCATGTCCTTTCACTGATTTCGGTAACCCTGTTACGAAATCCATGGAAATTTTCTCCCATTTCCATTCTGGTATATCCAAAGGATTTAATAATCCTGATGGTCTCTGGTGTTCAGCCTTAACTTGCTGACACGTCATGCATCGAGAGACGAACTTCGCTATACAACCTTTCATGTTTCTCCACCAAAATGTATTGCGCAAATCACGATACATCTTTGTCCCTCCTGGGTGGCATGCATATGGTGCTGAATGAGCTTCTGTCAAAATCTCATTTCTGATATGCTCATCTTTCGGTACACAGAGACGCCCTCTGAACATAAGTGCTTTATCAGCGGCAATCTCGAAACCTACTCTCTTGCCAGTTCCAACTTCGGATCTGATCTTTTCTAGGAATTTATCTTCGACTTGAGCCGTCACAATCCGACCTCTCAAATCTGGTTTCACGGTCAGATTTGCCAATCTGATAGGTCCTTGGACTGATGGGGCTCGCACTTCAATCCTTAAATTCTGAAAATCTCGAATTAATTGATCTTGCGTTAATCCCAAAACTGATAACTGTCCGGCGTCCTTTCTGCTCAAAGCGTCGGCAACCTTATTTGCTTTACCCGGGTGGTAAAGAATGGTGCAGTCATAATCTTTTACCAGTTCTAGCCATCGACGTTGTCGCATGTTCAATTCCTTCTGAGTGAAGAAATACTTGAGGCTCTTGTGATCGGTGTAAATCTCACATTTACTACCATACAGATAGTGTCGCCAAATCTTAAGAGCATGTACTACAGTTGCGAGCTCTAAGTCGTGAGTCGGGTAATTCTTCTCATGTGGCTTCAACTGTCTTGAAGCATAGGCGATCACTTTGCCGTTTTGCATCAATACACAACCTAAGCCGTGTTTGGATGCATCGCTGTAAATAACGAAACCATCAGACCCATCTGGTACAGTCAGCACTGGTGCTGAGACGAGTCTGTTCTTAAGTTTCTGGAAGCTTTGCTCACACTGTTCGGTCCACAGAAACTTAACTCCTTTCCTTGTCAACTGAGTCATAGGACCTGCTATTTTAGAGAAACCTTCTATGAATCGCCGATAGTATCCGGCTAATCCAAGAAAACTTCTCACATCTCCAACATTTGCAGGTGTCGGCCAATTCGTTACAGTTTCCACTTTAGAAGGATCAACTTCGATGCCTTTGGTTGTAACAACGTGACCCAAGAAACCTACTCTCTCAAGCCAAAATTCACATTTCTTGAATTTGGCATACAACTTTTCTGCTCTCAGCGTTTCCAATACAATCCTCAAATGTTCTTCATGCTGTGCCGAATCTCTAGAGTAGATCAGTATGTCATCGATAAAAACAATAACGAATTTATCAAGATACTGATGGAAAACTCTGTTCATCAAATCCATAAATATCGCAGGTGCGTTCGTGAGTCCGAAAGGCATCACTACGAACTCGTAATGTCCATATCGTGTCCTGAACGCTGTCTTTGGTACGTCCGTTGGCGAAACCTTTAGCTGATGGTAACCAGATCTCAAGTCGATCTTAGAGAAAATAGCTTTGCCTTTCAACTGATCGAATAAGTCCTCGATCCTGGGGAGAGGATACTTATTCTTTATCGTCAACTTGTTAAGTTCTCGATAGTCGATGCACATCCTCATACTTTCATCCTTCTTCTTTACAAACAGAACGGGTGCTCCCCATGGAGATACACTTGGTCTGATGAAACCCTTCTCTAGCAATTCTTCCAATTGCACCTTCAGTTCTTGCAATTCCTTTGGTACCATACGGTACGGAGCCTTGGAAACAGGGGCAGCTCCTGGTACCAAGTCGATGGAAAATTCCACTTGTCTATCCGGCGGAGTACCGGGTAGATCATCTGGAAAAACATCGCCGTACTCACATACTATTGGCACTGATTCCAGAGTAATCTCCTCTACGGGTTTGTCTTGCAAACTAACCAAAAAGCCTTGACAATCGTCCTTGGCTAAATACTTCTTGGCTTGTAAAGCGGAGATAAGGCGAGGAAGTGACTTGATTCTCGTCCCATAAAATCTGAATACTTCTTCACCGTCCTTGCGAAAAATGACTTCTTTCTCGTGGCACATAATTGCGGCACGATTGGCACTGAGCCAATCCATACCCAGAATAATATCGAAATCTTTCATTCGAATAATATTCAAGTCTGCCTCCAAAACTTGACCGTCAAAATCTATTTGTACGGCCTTGGCTATCTTATTCGTATCGATGGTACTTCCTGACGGCAAACTAACTTCGAGAGTACTACCCGTCTCTACTTCTATCAGGTTCAGTCTTTCTAAGCATGCATCTGATATAAATGAATGTGTGGCTCCCGAGTCTATTAGAACATATACAGGTATACCAGAAATAGATAGTATAGCTGTTATCATATCAGAATCCTCGACTGCATCCATAGCAAATACTCTTGCTTTTCCTTCTCTTTTCTGGTCCGTGTCTTTCTACTGATTGGAAATTGGAAACTAAACATCATCTCATTCATAACTCAACTTCTCTTAATGATGGTACATAAGTAGGAAGGCATGTATGTCGAACATAAAATGTCAAACCTACTCTAGATTCTATCACTCTATTCTCCTTCGGTTACACATGATTCGGCGTCGGAGAATTCTTCGAGTGCCGGATCAGCGTCCTCTTCCGGGTCTTCCTCAGGGTTTTCCTCGAGTTCATCCCCGGGTACTAGCCCATCTCCTTTCCCAAGTTCGGGCTCGGGCATTGGTTTGGGTTCTGGCTCCCCTTCGGGTGCAACCCCAAAGCGGTACTCAAAATACATGGGCCAGTATGCCACAAATCTCGCACAAAAGGTGTCATATTCCACCTCTACATTAGGTGACACCAATGCATCTATGTATATGTAAAAGGTGGATCGATCGACGATCATTAGTCACATAGCCATGCTGTATGGCCCGATCGCGTACGATGTTTAGTTGCTCTATGTGTTGGGCTATAGTCCAATCGAGTTCGGGCCTGAATCGATCGTAATCTCTTGCGGCTTGTTCCGCGTCACTCGGTGCATTTCTACGAATGGGTGCCATGTCCTAAATCAATTATGCAAAGTCCAATTATGCGGGGTTATTGTCTTTCTTAGTTAAAATTACGAGGACGTAAAAATTTAAAAATTCTTGTAAATTATGCACAGCTTGTCTTTCTTTCTTTCTCTTCTTCTAAATCTCGTAAATCGTAAAACAGGTATCCGAATAAAATAACATTAAACTTCATAAACTTCTTTTACCTTCGGAGTCGGCGGATCGAATGATGGCAGTGGCAACTTTCAGTAATAATAATAATAAGAAAAATCTCTTTGAAAATTTTCTCTCTTTTTTTTTTGAAAATTTGCCAGTCTACAGAAACGCAGACCGGCTCTGATACCAAGCTGTAGCGCCCCGAGTTCTGTTAACCCGGATTGCCACGTCATCGTCTTTTGCCCTAATTTCAAAATCAATTTTTGCGGAAATAACCTAATTTTGAAATCACATTTGTAATTGAAGAACTGTATTGACAAGTAAACTCATAGAAATTTAAAATTTAAATATCATATTTTAGAAATAGCGGAAAACGACAAAATGTTATCAATATTCGAATACAAATTTTCAAAGAGATAATAATTTCGATAGTCAAATTTTTCTATGCCACCACTGCCGGATCAATCACGATCGCCTCCGAAGTCTGCAAATATTGTTAAAATAGCAGAGTGAGTATTTCGAAGAAATACTCAGTAGACTCATCGCCGATAATTAATTTACAGAATAATTGAATACACACTTATGCAAATATACAATGTGATATCATCATTGGTTCATTTTCTTGAAAATCATAGGCTCTTTAAAAACATGGGATGTGGGTACTCTTTCTTTCTTGTGCGGATGAGGCACATAAGTTATGCATAACATTCTCTTCTTATCTCATAAGAGATTCTCTTCTTTCTCATGCAATTAAGCATATAAGTTATGGCAAGCATAACAATATCATATATCTCATATGATAAATTCTCATCTCATGCATTAAAGCATATAAATCACGTAATTCACATAAAGCATGCAATTATAATTTAAACTAATTAATGGTGGCGAGTCTACCTCAAAATCTCGAGTTTCGTGAAAATGGTTCGAGAAGTAACTTCAATCTCTTAATTGTCCGTACGTTTCGTCTAGCCAATAGAAAATAAGTTTGAATTAGTATTTCGAACTTTAAAGTTTTAAAGTGTTGAAATTAAGTTTAAGGGCTTAATTGAAAACTATTGGAATTGAAATAAATGGCTTAAAATGATAAAATAAAGTTTATGGGCTAAATTGGAAATTTATTAAATCTGAAAATAAAACTTTAAGGGCTAAAATAATAACTTTCATAAGTTTAGGGACTAATCTGTAATTATAATAAAGCTGAAAATAAAAGCTGAAAACTGAAATAATAACTTTTAATAGTTTAAGGACTAAACTGTAAATATATTAAAGCTGAAAATAAATGTTAAAAACTGAAATAATAACTTTTAATAGTTTAAGGACTAAACTGTAAATATATTAAAGTTGAAAATAAAAGCTGAAAACTGAAATAATAACTTTTAATAGCTTAAGGACTAAACTGTAAATATATTAAAGCTGTAAATAAAATTAAATGGCTGAAATAATAACTTATATAAACTAGGGACTAAAATAAATAAACTTTTATACTGAAAATAAGAAATGTAAGGGCTGAAATTAAAACACTTAAACTTAAGGACTAACATAAATTAATTTAACATAGACTTGGGGCTTAAATAAATAAATTAACTAGTGTGGGGACTTAAAATCAAAATTTCGAAACATAAATTATAAATTAACCTAAACTAAAATAAAACTAAATAAAAACCTAACAAAACAAATCGATTAAAATCAAAATAAGGAGGAAATCCCTCTCTCGTTCCAGAGAGAGAGAGACGGCGACGGGAGGAAGTCCTCCCTTCTTCTTCCTGCCGCCGGCAAGCGGTGGCAGCAGCGCCACCATCGTGGTGGCGCCGGTAAGGGGTTTTATTTTGTTTTTCGGGCGCGAACAAGGAAGTTCGGCAGCGAATGGAGGTTCGCGATCGGTTGAGGTGAGTTTCTGATAATTGATTCTTTTGTGGTTGTTGGGTTTCTTTAGTGGTTTGAGGTGGATTTAGGGGTGATTGAGGTCTCGGTTTGGGCTCGATTTGGGGGTTTTCATTTCTTGTTTTGGGTTTCGGTTTTTGGGGTGTAGTGGCTGCTTGGTGTTGGGGAGATGGTGGTTCGTGGGTGATGCTCTTGGTGGTGGTGGCGTTTTGGTGGAGTTTGGTTTCGGGTTTGAATTGGAGTTGCAGTTTGGTGTTGGCTCGAGGTGGTTGGAGGTGTTCTCTGTTGGCTATGGTGGATAGCGTGTGAAATGGAATGGTGGTTTGGTTTGTGTGACTGCTTGCCTGCAGTGGAGGTGCTGGTGTTACAGTGAGTGTTGATGGTTGGTGGTCTCGGTTTTGGAGGTGTTGCAGTAGACTTGGTGTTGGTGGTGTTGCTGGAGGTTGGTTACTAGCTGCAGCTTAGGCTACTGGAAATGTTGTTGGTCTCGTGGGAATGTTGGTGAATGGTGAAATGTGAATTGCATTGTTCATTGTTGAGTTCACTGTTGATGCTAGAAATGGATTTTCTAGCATCAATGGTGTCTCACATTGGGCATCGAGAGAATGTTGGAGAGATAGACAAATTTTCTTACCAAGTGGATATGGTGTGAGTGTGAGTGTGAGTGTGAGTGGATTTAGGGCACAAAACCCTAGACGGGTTATTGGGCCAAATTATTGGGCTTTAGGGTTTTCTAATTGGGCTTAAATAAATAATATTCGGTTTTGGGCTCATTTAATTGGGTTTAAGTGAATTGGGCTAAATGAATTAAAATTCAAGGTATTGGACTCAAATAATTGGACTATAATAATTGGGCTTATGTAATTGGACCATAAATGTTGGATTTTTAAATAATTGGGCTTGAAATCAATAAAAATTGGATTTAAATAAAATAAATTCGAAATTGATAATAAAATTATTATTCGGGATCGGATTCGATCGAATACATTTGAATTCAATTTTACAACGGCTAGACGAACGCGCTTCTCTAGAAAATTAGGGTTAACGTTTTAGCGACACGTTTTTCGAGAAAACTAATTTATTTAATTTAAAAGTTTGCGGTCGCTACAGGATGAATATGAAAAATACCTCCACACCGTTAAGTCTTGGTCATTCATCAGGAATTGAAATTTGGTTGAGTGCTTAATGAAAATAAGTCGTATCTCATTGTTAGTTTGCTTTCGGGAAAAAACAAAGAGACCAACACAAGTGATAAGGGAGTATATTGACATTACTACAAGTTGATTTGTTTGGAAAAAGAGACTTTGGAAGTTGAGATATATGATTTAATTCAAATAGTATTGGTGTAATTGAGAATGTTTAACACACACACATATTAAGATCTAGATATACAATATGTGGAGTTCTAACATAATTTTTTATTTTAATGTTTTGTTAAACTAATTAAATTTAATGCTTCAATTGCTCGCACAATAATTGATCGTTTTAGGGATAATATTGAAATCGAGAGTTGATGTATGATTTTAGCTCATGTAATAAATAACATAGGTATTAAAAGATTGCATAGCCAATCTATACAGAATCCTGGTATGTTAAAGTGTTCATATGTGCGTGAATTACATGGGGATATAGCAAAATCGGGCATATGAATAGAATTAGTGTTACTCGAGAGAGATTACTAGCTACAAAAGGTTAATTCACTTATTGGCACATACGAAAAGGGGCTGAATGAGAATTAGGTGAACGGTAACAACCTAAGTGAAATAAAAAATCCTAATTATTTAATCTCGTAACTTTCTCAACTGTATTTAATTAAATTACTTTATTTAGAGGGTGTGTGGTAGAAAATAAAATCAGATTAAAATTGAAAATATAGTCGTTATTGTTGACTTTTATTAGACGGGTGAGACCCAATAACGGTCATATTTTCAATTTTAATTGAATTTTAAGTCGTACCAAACAGGCTTTTAATCTAGTAAATATTTTAGTTGCACCATTCATCTTGAATTGATATTTGGTTACCATCTTAACTTGAATTGAAGCTATGTTAGTTTAAAAATTTATGCTAAATAGTGGTCTATGTGGGAACAATATTTGGACTAAAAATCTCACTTTATTACTTGCACAATTGGTTCACTTGTGGAACCAATCAAACGGTAGTGTTAAGACTGAAGACATGGTAAGTCTTACAACCCAACACAAAGCTAGCAAGTTCTTCACACTGAGTTGTATGCCCAGTTTGGACCATTTATGAAAGACATCAGCGAGATGCAAACATCGATGATTATTGATCCGTTGTTGTTGGCAAACAACATGAAAGTTCATTGGGACGACATCAAAAGTGGACTCACTTTGTTGAAATAAGTTGTTTCTAGCTCTCCTACTACACGGGATCCTTTAGCCCATTAGGAAATTCGGGTTCTTGAATCGAAGGCATTTATTGGTACTCGTAGTGTCAAGAACTTGGAGAATTTTCTGTAGGGCATAGAGCAGTACTATAATGTCGCCCATATCTCCGTAGAAGAATGGGTAAACATTACAAGTATGTACTTAACTGGTAAGGTGAAACTTTGGTGGCGTACTTGGCTTCAGGATGATGAAAGTGTGTGAAAAGTGATTATTGTTGCTTAGGAAAACTTAATAAAGGAATTGAAGGACCAATTTACTTTTTTGATCACAGTGGGATTACTCAAAATGTTGAAACTGAATGGATATGTCCGTGGCTATGTGAAAGACAAGTTTTTCAACCTCATTTGAAGTTTGCAAACTTGGGCACAGGCTAAATTGAGACAGTACTGAGTAAAAGTCTTAGCTTCTGCAATTATAGGGACTGATTGCTTGATGAATTCTAAGCTTGGCTCGTACGAAGGACAAAAAGGAGCAAAGTAAGAAGAAATCAAGTTAAAGGCCATGTTGAAATGTTAAAATTAGCATAGGGTTATTTATGTCAATTCACATCTTTTCATTCTATTTTATTAGTTACGAATTGTATATATAGGCTCCTTCCATTCATTGTAAGTTCACGTTTTCATTTTCAATTGAATGAATTCAGTTTTTCCCGCCTTTCATCTCCTATCAATCTAGAGTGTTCCTTTGCATTTCAACATGGTATCAGGGTAAAAAGCTCTTTCCATATGTGACTCTATCATCTTCTTCTTCTAAATTATATCAGTAATAGATGGCGAAGGATTCTAGTGTTCATGCGGAGGTTCAAAGTCAATTTGAGCAGGCAAATTCATTCATCGAATCGTTAGCTGAAGATGCAGCTGGAGGAGATGTAATTTCTATGATCAATCGGCTGATGAGTGATCCAAGTAGCCCTTACTATCTTCACTATGGAGATAATATTGGAATGCAATTGATTTCAGTTACTCTTACCGAGGAAAATTACACTACATGGAGTAGAGTAGCAACTATGGCACTCAGCGTTAAAAATAAATAAGGTTTTATTGATGGATCTATCACTAAACCTTCTCAGGATGATCCTTTGTACACTACTTGGAGGAGATGCAATCATGTAGTTTCCTCTTGGATCATTAATTTGATTCTTAAAGAGCTTTATCCAAATGTGATGCGCAAGGATTCAGTAAGAAATGTATGGATTGAACTCCGTGATAGGTACAGTCAGGGAAATGGACCTCAGATCTATGAATTGAAGAAGCAAATTGCTTCAATTTCTCAGGCGAACAATTCGATTAATTCCTATTTTAATAGGCTCAAAGGATTGTAGGAGGAATTGGAGAATTATAGGCCCGGTGCTGATAATACTGAATACAAATGTGAGGATCAGATGATGCAGTTCCTCATGGGTTTAGATGATCATTTTGCTGGTGTTAGAGGTCAGATCCTGCTAATGGATCCATTGCTTTGCTCTCGTTTTACAAGATGAGAGGAAAAATGAGATAGTTGCTAATAGACAAGGAACACATGCACCTGCTATATTTGCTGGTAAAGCTATATAGGTCCTTTAATCAGAGGTTTAGTTTTGCTAATCCTTCTAAAAAAAGAGAGAGAACTATCTGCAGTTACTATGGTATGCCTGGCCATATCAAAGCTAAATGTTACAAGTTAATTGGCTATCCTCCTAATCATAAAGCTAGCTAAGGAAAACCTCCGGTTGTTAATGCTGTAAGCCAAGCACATCATGGCCAAACAACTCACAGTGATACCCCAGGGATACTGAACTCCCTTTCACATCTCACTATTACTCCAAATCAGTGTCAGCAGATATTATCTATGTTGATGCCTCAATTGCAAAGTCAAATCACTCAGAATCAGCAGTCTCAGGATGTGCATGTATCTTCCTCCACATATCCTGATTCATTTACTTTCTCAGGTAATCAAATTCAGTTCAATAATACCTCAGTAGCAGATAATTGGATCATAGATACTGGTGCTTCAGAACACATGGTGTATTATGTCAAGCATTTGGATGTTGTGACTGTTGTTGTTGGTGCTTCTATGAGATTGCCTAATGGTGATGCTGTTGAAGTTACTCATATTGGCAAAGTGAAGTTGTCTCCCACTTTGTGCTTAAGCAATGTGCTTGTTGTACCATCATTTAAATTCAACTTAATTTCAGTTAGTAAATTGATACTTCAACATAACTGTTATCTGATGTTTTTCCATGACTCTTGCTTTATTCAAGATCTTTCAACATGGAAGATGATTGGGGTAGGCAAACTTAAGCATGGACTATACCATTTTCAACAGCCTCAGTCCCAAATCAGTGTTCAACCTTCACACCATTATCTACTCAAACCTGGTTCTGATAACTTCAACATCAGAAAATCTGCTGCCATTCCTAATGCTGTCTTTAGTTCTAGCTTTCCTTTTGAATGTAATAAATCTACTCCTATTTGTAATACCATTGATGGTACTAATGTCAAAATGAATATTGATATTTGGCACTGTCGATTAGGACATTTGTCTACTTCCAAACTTTCTCTTTTGCATAAATCTATTCCTAACATTGATGTCAATAAGGATTTACATTGTACTGTCTGCCCTTTGGCCAAATAGCACAAACTATATTTCTCTAACAGTGACACTAAAGCCTCACAAATATTTGAAATCATCCATTGTAACATTTGGGGGCCCTATTTTGTCACTTCCCTAGATGGTTCAAAATATTTTCTAACTATTGTTGATGATTATAGTAGAATGACATGGACCTATCTTATGAGGGACAAATCTCATACTAGAACTCTCATTCAATCCTTTTACCATCTTATTCAAACTCATTTTCAGTGTAACATAAAGACTATCAGGTCTGATAATGGCTTGGAGTTTAAAATGACTGATTTCTACCTTTCCAAAGGAATTATCCATCAACTCAGTTGTGTTGAAACACCACAGCAAAATGGTGTGGTTGAAAGAAAACACCAGCACCTACTTAACATTGCTAGAGCCCTTAAATTCCAAGCTAATTTACCTCATCATTTTTGGGAAGATTGTGTCCTAACAGCAACACACATTATAAACAGAACACCTACCCATATGCTTGATAACAAATCCCCTTATGAAATGCTATTTGAAACCACACCTTCTTACAGCCATCTCAAAGTTTTTGGGTATCTTTGCTATGCCTCAACTTTGAAGAGAAATAGAACCAAATTTGATCCTAGGGTTGTCCCATGTATCTTCATTGGCTATCCATTTGGAATGAAAGCCTATAAACTTTTCAATCTCAAAACCAAGGCTATATTTGTGTCTAGAGATGTTTCATTTTGTGAAAATATCTTTCCTTTTCATCACCCTACTCTTCTTGCTTCTTTATCTAAATCTGATACTATCAATGAACCTCATTTTGTTCTATTTCCCATCAAATCTTCTCCATTCTCTCCCACTATTTTTCCTTCTTCACCTATGGAATCCATCAAAACTTCATCTGAAGATCATTCATTACCTCCCATCATACCTATAAGAAAATCTACTAGACAAAAATATGCCATGTCATACTTACAAGATTATCACTATAGTCTCATGCCTGAGTTGCCAATCCCTCAATCAGACTCTATGAAGAAAGGTTCTGAGTGTGGCAAGCAGTATCCCATTGAGGATTATTTGGGTTATGATATGTTGTACCCTAATCACAGAAGTTATACTTTGGCTTTGTCCACTGCTTTTGAGCCCAAAAACTTTACTGAGGCATCACAACATCCTGATTGGGTTGCAACCATGGATACTGAATATCATGCCTTAGTCTCTAACAATACCTGGGATGTTACCACACTCCCTGATCACAAGACCCATGTTGCTTGTAAGTGGGTTTTCAAGGTTAAAATGAACTCTGATGGCATAGAAGAAATGAAGAAGGCACGCCTAGTAGCCAAGGGATTCACTCAACAGGCTGGGTTAGACTATGAAGAAACCTTTTCCCCTGTTGCAAAATTAGTAACTGTTAAAACTCTCTTGGCAGTTGCAGCCACTAAGCAATGGCATCTTCACCAATTGGACATCAATAATGCCTTCCTTCATGGTGAGTTAGATGAGGAGGTCTATATGCTTATGCCTCCAGGTTATGAGCAGCAGGGGAGCAAGGTGAACAACTGGTTTGCAGGCTAAACAAGTCTATCTATGGGTTGAAACAAGCCTCGAGACAATGGAACATGAAGCTTACTTCCTATATTCTGTCACAGGGTTTCAGACAGTCAAAATCAGATCATTCCTTGTTTAGCAAAATAGATGGCTGCTCATTTACCACACTTTTGATATATGTGGATGACATAATAATTGGGGAAAATGATTTGACTTACATTGAACAGTTCAAGGCTGAACTAAATAAGCAATTCAAGTTAAAAGACTTGGGAATCCTCTTAGGTCTTGAAGTGGCAAGGAATTCAACAGGAATATCCATTTGCCAAAGAAAGTATGCATTGGATGTTCTAACTGATGCTGGTATCTTGGTGCTAGGCCAGCAAATAGTCATTTACCATATAATCTGAAGTTGAGGAAGGATGAATGTGAGGCTATTGCTGATCCTAGTGTTTACAGGAGGCTTGTAGGAAGGATTTTGTACCTGACAATAACTAGGCTAGACTTATCTTATGCTGTGCAAGTCTTGAGCCAATTCCTCTAGTCGCCAAAACAGCCTCATCTGGAGGCAGCCTATCATGTTCTAAGATATCTAAAGAGCACACCAGGGCAATGACCATTCTTTCCTAGCAAATCAGATATTCAGTTCGAAAGGTACTGTGATGCTGATTGGGCAACATGTTTTGATACAAGAAGGTCCATTACGGGTTATTGCATATTTTTGGAAAATTCTCTAGTGTTATGGAAGTCTAAAAAGCAGCACACCGTGTCAAGATCCTCAGCTGAAGCAGAATATAGATCAATGGCTGTTGCAGTTTGTAAGTTTACATGGCTGAAGACCATATTGAATGACTTAAGCATTGTCCATAGCAGACATGCTCTGTTATTTTTGTGACAATCAGTCGGCTATACACATAGCAAGTAACCTAATTTTTCATGAAAGGACCAAACACATAGAAATAGACTGTCATTTGGTAAGGGATAAGGTTCAGGCCAATGAAGTTAAGATGCTGCATACGACTTCTCAGCAGCAATTGGCAGACTTGCAGACTAAATATTTAATTGGAACAAGATTTACTTCATTACTTAGCAAGATGAGAGTGTTAAACATACACTTGCCATCTTGAGGGGGAGTGTTGAAATGTTAAAATTAGCATAGGGTTATTTATGTCAATTCATCTCTTTTCATTCTGTTTTATAAGTTAGGAATTGTATATATAGGCTCCTTCCATTTATTGTAAGTTCACATTTTCATTTTCAATTGAATGAAATCAGTTTTTCCTGCCTTTCATCTCCTATCAATCTAGAGTGTTCCTTTGCATTTCAACAAGCCATTGGAAAAAGGAAGGTAAGAATTGTGAATATGATTCAAAGCAAAGGAAAAAGCAAAATAATGACTTTCGTTTGCAATGGGCCATACCTTGCAAGAGAATATCCTACGTATGAGAAATTGACTGCCCTGGTGATGGAGGATTAGAATTATTTGTAGGAAAAATTCAACACTAGTCAATCCTATGCAACTTGTGAATGTTCGACCAAAGGATGAAAGATCATATAGATAGATTGATGTACACTCCTATTTGTATTAATGGGTAGATATTGATGGCTACGTTGGATACCAGTGCTACAAACAATTTCTTGAGCTTGAAAATGGTAGACAGATTGGGTTTGAAGTTGACGTAGGCCACCTCGAGAATGGAGGTAGTAAACTTAAAAGATCAGCCTATCAAAGGGATGGCTAAGTGTGATCTTCGTATGGATGATTAGGAAGGATAGTGCAGGGTGAATGCCCTTTTCCTTGATGACTTTGATTTGATCATTACTATTGAGTTCTTTTTAAAGGCTAAGTCCTTGGTTGTGTTTTACTTGGATGAGATATTTATTGTTAGCAAGTGAAGCCCTTGCTTATTCTCTGCAACTTTTCTCGATCAGAATAATCTTAGGCATAAACAAAGGTGGGTTAGATAAATGTGAATTCATATACTTAGAGGCTTTGATCAAGATGAAATTGAACTAATTTGTAGAAGTTCTGAATGGTTTTGCTGAAGTCTTGGATTGATTTTCAGAACTAATGCCACTCAAACTTCTAAAAATGTTGCCTCCTTGTCGACCATGGAATTGGAGCATAGGTCGAAACCTCTGGTGCATGCCTCCTACAGAATGGCCTTTTCTTAATCGGCAGATGTTCGAAGGCCACTTAATGAATTGTTAGACGCTGGGTGTATTTAACATTTAAAGGCTCTTTATGGTGCCCTTGACTTGTTTCAAAAGAAGTAGGATGGATCAATGTAGATGTGTATGGACTATCGTGTATTGAACAAAGCGATGGCAAAGAACAAGTACATGGTGCCTCATGTCCCAAATTTGTTTGACTGATTATCGAAAGCATCTTTCTTCACAAAGTTGGATTTAGTGTTGGAGTATTTACAAGTTAGGATTGTGAATAGTGATGAATCGAAAATGGCTTACATTGCAAGGTATGATTCTTTTGTATTTCTAGTTATGCCATTAGGTCCTACAAAAGCACCTACCATATTTTACAATCTCTTGAACGATGTGTTGTATATGTTTTTGGATCATTTTGTGGTCATATACTAGGATGATATTGCAGTCTACAGTCAATCACTTGAAGATCATGTCGTGCATTAATGTGGTCCAGAATGACACACATTTGGTAATAAATCTAATGGTCCAAAATGACACACATTTGGCTAAAGGTGTCAATCCGGGTGGTTCGGGCCGGGTCGGCCTGCCAACATGTGAGCCCGGTAACGACCCGCGTGAAAAAAAACCCGCCCGCTGCGGGTTACAGGCCGGTTACGGGTCGGCCCACAATTTTGGACTACAACCCAGGCCCGCCCGCTGACCCATTCTAGTCGAGCCCATGCGGGTCACGGGTCACGGTTCATTTCGGTTTGGCCCGTATAATTGTATAAATAAAATTATAAAAATATAAAAATTTTCATATTTATAGCAAAAAATATATTTTTTTTTTTTGTTAAATATAAACTAAGAATTGAACAAAATGATAAATTCATAATTATATCAAGAAATGTTTACATAGAATTTAAATTTAATGTTACATGAATTATTTATAACTTTACAAAATTAAATTTAATTTAAACAAATAACAACTAAATGCATGTCTAATTACTATTATAAATATTTATAGCATAAGTACATCCCAACTAGGTTGACACCTACTTTTACTATAATTTATAGTTTAAGTACATCACCTTTTTTTTGAATTTTTTTTTTCACGGGCCAGCGGGTTAACCGCGGCCCGTGAAGCCTAAACCCGCGAAACCCGCGAGTCACACCTCTTTGGCCCGTGAACCGCTCGCTTGGGTCACGGGTCGGTTTTTACGGGTCTGGTCAGCCCGTCCGTCTTGACACCTCTACATTTGGCAATTCCTTTTGGGCCGGGTTTTGGGTTACCATCATTTGAGTTATTGGACAATGGCTATTTAAGTAAAAACTTTTTCCATCAACTTGGGCCAAGCCCATTTTTCATCATTGCTCCATGTGTTAGAACTTAAATGACAAAATTGGCATCAAATTCTAACACATTATTTTCCATTTTAAACATAAAAATTAAATTATCTATTGCAGTACTATATCCCAGTAATATCTGATATTGAGTGTTCAATCCCGCATAGCTCAATTTTAGAATAATGGAAGTTTTCATTTCAACGAACGTTGCAGGTTGCATTTAGAACAAAAGTTTTCTACCCAAATATAAACAGCAATGGAACCATATGCCATGCAATGTTCGTGGAATACTACGCTTGCGTAACCATTTCCAAGGTTTATTTTCTGTTACTCATGTGTTGGTGAGCCTTACCGTATTTGCTTATGTACTCAACTTTTTACTTGAAACTAAGGGAAAATTCAAGCTTGGCGTTACTAGTTTGTAGCACCTTGATCCAAGTGACCATTAACGAGTTAGATTTGTGGTGAAAGAGGGTTAATTGCCATAAGGATAATTCAGTGGAGATATGACTTTAAGTTAGATTTCAAAAGGGTTTTTGTGGGTCTCGATCCCTGCTCCCTTAAAACTCCTCATCTTGACCGTCCGATTAGAATTAATCAATTTCCATCATCTCTACATTTGTGCTCTCTAATATCTATGCTATGCTTATAGTTTTGAATGATGGAGTCATTTGACCATATCTTTCTTGGTTTCAATCCTATTTGGATAATTGAATCAAAAAGTTGGTAATACTTTATGTTTTTCTGCACATTTATTCAGAATATTAACACTTGTGATTAACGTGAAGTACAAAATTAGGCAGTATCCGTTAGCACATGGTGGTTGTCAAAGAGAGCATTACTTTATTGGGCTTGTTCAGTGGATTGTCTCCAGCTGCACTGGAATAGAAATTCAGTAAACTTTATGATAAAGAATAGAAAAATGTTGGGATCTGAATGAATCCGGTATTGCCAATCGTAAGAGAACGTGCTCGTGAACTGTCAATACTCTGATCAGATTCCCAATTAGCCTGTGATCTTATCGTCACACGTATGAAAGGAGAGCAGGGGGCTGTGGTTAGGGCTGTCGATATATGTTTTATCTGTCTTTGAATTATTCCAGCACAATCAAATCACTTACTTGTGAGGTTTGAATTGTGCCAAAATCATCGAAAGAAGTTTAAGAAAGAACGGCAAATGCACGATATTGCCGAATGCCAGAGATAAAATTCAGCAGAGGTCAAAAGAGTGATGCCATCTGTACAATGAAGTTTGACAAGATTTTAAATTAGAGATATTTGACGATTTTTCATTTAACGTTGGCAAAAAAATAAACAAAAAATAAGAGATATGACTTAACATTTTGAAATTAAGAACTTCTAAAACTGGGAAAAACTTTCTCCATTAATCACACTATTTCGTATGTGTTTTAATATTTTAAAATGCTTTATAACGACCTTCATATTCATATAATTAAATATATTTATGTATTTAGCCATCCATTGTGCATTTTTGTTCCAAACTTTGTTTATTAACAGTGCAATAACAAAAAATAAAAATAAAAAATGTTCCAAAAAACTGTTAATATCTGCCCCTTACATAATAATACAAGTTAGAATATTAATGCCCAAAACTTTACTTCCAATTGGGCTCGTTTTTATTATAATACTAAAAAAAAGTCGTTTCCATTTCTAATTGGTTTGCCATGTGCTAATTGTGTTGGACTCCGAAGTATGCCATGTGCTAATTGTGTTGGGATTTTGACTTTGGACAAAAAAAATGTTTATGTTGTTTTCTTTGTGGGCTGTCCAAAGTTTAAAAATTGATGGTACAGTAAAACTTAAAAGAGTATTATTTTTCCTAAAATAGTTGGTCTTTGTGTGAGGAAATTTCTTATATGGTTGTAACAATTTTTCATTTATTGAAATCTTTGACAATTCGTAATGAGTGTTCACAATGTGATCATCTTTCAATTGGAGGCTTTTGGAGTTAAAATTGACGATAAACATAAAGCATTAAGATTCGTGAGATCAGCATACTTCTTATGAGGCACATCAAACACATTTTGATGTGAAAAAGAAACTAAATTTAGGGAAGTTATAAGTAAATTGATTTATGAAGAAAGAAGATTGGATTGAAGTAATATTTCATATGAAAACTCGTTATTTGTTGCTGAAAAGTGGAAGAAGAGTAACTCCATGAAGAAGAATGCAATTTTTTGGAACTGTGGACAAACTAGTCATGTGAGAATATTGTCCAGAAGGTGGAGTATACTTAGCTAACTACTCGAAGTAGGAAATATGTCTCTTTAAGAGTGACGACAAAGCTCGAGTAAGATATTTTTGCATCATCATGTTATGCGCTAGTTGCCATGATAGATGATGTGTTAATAGTAGTGAGTCCACATGTTCGAACATGAGCATTAACTTGACATTGATACATGATGTGTATTGGAATTAGTGTCGATGACAAATAAGTTCTCTAAAAAGTTAAAAAAGCTAGTATCATAATTTATTAGTAGGTTGTTTTGATATGGACCGATGAAATTCTTAAAGTTCGTTATTAATCTTAAGTGATTATACTCTTGTGGTGGAGTATATTTTGCCCCTATTTGGTACACATTAAAAATTTTATTCTCATTCTTCTATTCATTTTCAACTACACATTTTTCAATAAAATAATATTTTTCATCACATCAATAACTTTTCTTTCTTTTTCAACCACACATTTCAGAATATTTTTTCCAAAATAATGTGACTTAAAAACACTCTTATTCTTAATTAGCAAAGTTCATTAGCTTACAGGTTTTCTTAGGCATAGTAACGGGATGTATTTAGACTAGGAACCACATTCCTCATCCTTGCGGAATTTCCCAGTACCATCCCGCCTTGTCCTCTCCCTTTCCCATTTATTTAATTTTTTTACAATTTTAGTAAATTTTTAATTATGATATTTTATCTTAAATACTAAATTTAACTTATTATTAGTATTAGATGTTACATATATATAATTATTATTAATTTTAATTCGGAAAAGAAATACCTAAATTATTAAGAAAATAAAAGAATTAGACAAAACTGTATTATTTAAAAAAATTTCTTATCTGATAGGAGTGATATTTTTTCGATGTTGGAAAAAATGAGTTTTCTACTAAAGTCCTAGGACTTCAACTATAGATGTATTTAAAAGATTCCACTTCAAATTTTTTATGTAAGCACATTGAAAAATAAGTCTATAAAAACTTATCACTAAATAAATAATGAGCTTTACATTTGAATGGATCATGAATTGGATTTTTGGTCTTTTAGCCCTTGCTTGGTTTAGACCAGAATTAGATTTATAATAGATTTTTATAAACAATTATGTAATGTATGATTAAAAAGTTGTGGAATCCACTAAATATGGTTAAAATAATTCTTGACTTTGACTTAGTTTTATTCGACTTTTATAGCTGAATCAAACATGGGCCTAATTTTTAGTTCAGTAGTATGATTTTTATATTTATATTTAATTATAAATATACAATATAATAATTAAAGGGGAGATTTCCCCCAACCAATATTTTCGACACATAATATTGACAGAGAATTTGAACCCTTAAATTTAATGAATATAATAATCTCCATCAGTTATACTAATGTCCCTAAGTAATTATATTCAACATCAAAACATACCATAATTACCATCTAAAGAAGGACTTTTTTTCCAGAAAAAAAAAAAAAAGAAAAAGAGAGAGAGAATCTTCTACAGATCAGCTTCATCCATGGTCTCCTATCCAATCACCGACGATTGGCATCTCAACCTCGTTAACGTTTTAAAACTACATAAAACCCATAAATTATTAATTATAAGCAATGACAAAGAATATGGTTTGAATCCAAGAAACGGGTTCGTGAAATATGGCTTCCAGCATTCTTTTCGTTTTAAGCTTTCTGCACGGAAGAAGTATCATGTTGTGCTAGAGGAACGGAATCCACCTTAGCGGGTTGTTTTACATTTGATTTTACAATCCTCTCAGTCTCAGATGGAGTCTGTGCCTCTACTGCAATGAGTGACTTATCATATGGATTCCTAAATGTTATGCTAAGTATTATTTTTCCTAAAATTTATATATAACAAAAAATTTAATTAAATGATATTATTTATTTATGTCATTCTCAACGAGCATTTGGGACATAATATCATCTATAACATAGTCTAAATCTATTTTCTTTGCAAATTCTCATTCGATAAAAGGTATCATACAATAAAATCATCCTCTATTTTGTTCCTCCATTTAGTTGCGAAGCACAGCCTTCACATGTTTCATTGTAGAAAAAGCTCGCTCAGTATTTGATAATTGTATTTTATACATTTATTGGGGAGACTAAAATATATTCGGCACTTTTTTTTTTGACAAAATATATCTTAAATTATTTTATTTTATATTATATAGATAAAACTCAATGGTTGAACGAGGAATTGGTAAAAACAAAAGAAAATCAAGGAAAATGGCAAAGTCCAAAGTTTGAAGAACAAATTGTTATTCAATAATAGATTTGGACCACAAGACGATACTGTTGGAAAATTCTAACATAATTGGGGCCACACGTAACGTATTAAAATGTGTGGTGCTATTATTTAAAGTTTATTAGTCAATTAAAGTGATCTACCAAAGATGAATTTTGACTAATGGGTATTAAGTTTCATGGAATGAAAGTGTAGAGACCGGATATTTGTTTCAAATTAATGAGGGGCTGATTTGAATCAAATGAAAGATAATGACCATTCATTATCTTATTCCTTTTAGAGGGGTTATGGTCCCCAATTGTTGGTGTTCTTCAAGCTTCTCTACATCCCCATCAATGGAGAGCAAATTTGATAAGAAGATCACCAATCAATTGGAAGATCATAACCAATTCCGGCGAAGAATCAGACACCTATGGATCTATGGTTCAAGGTACGCTTCCGTTTTCATTTTGATATTCTCATTACTTTCAACATGGATGATTACAAGGTTGGTTATTGATTGTTTTAGATCAATAATCCTTAATATATTTTCTATCAAGTGGTATCAGAGCCGATCCATTGTTGAATTATTGAGAAATTGAATTTTAAAATTCTGAATTTCATGGATTATATGATTTTCCTGTTATTTTATGCAATTTGGATTTATTAGTATATGAATCTAGCATGAAATTATGTGGATCTTGATAATATTAAGGTTTTCTTTTTTATCAAGAAAATTCGGATTTGAAATAAAGATTTAATTTAGGATCTATTAGATTTTTTCAGATCTGTTTAAGGTTTCAGTTTAAAAAAAAAAAAAAAAAACATTGTGGCAGCCGCCGTGCCGGTGGCGACAGGGGTGCCGGTGCAGCGTGGGATGCTGGTGCAGCGTCTTCACGCTGCCAGCAGCGTGGGCTGCCGGCAGCGGGGCTGCTGTACAGCAGCGAGAAAAACGCTGCAACCAGCAGCGTGGCTGGCAGCAGCGCCACGCTGCTGGTCACAGCAGCGAGCCGGGCAAATTTTCGGCCTATTTCCGGCCAGCATGGCCGCCGCACTCAGGCGGCGGCTCCGGCCCTTGGCGGTGCAAGAGGGAAGATGGAGGGGCCTCTTCCATTTTCGGTTTGGGGGATTGGAGGGGGCGGGCCCTTCTGCTGCAAATTTGAAGTGTTTAGGCCCTTGGCTGCAATTTAAGGATTAGGGTTAAAATTTATATTTTAGCCCCTAAGGTTTTAAGTTAATTCAAGTTGGGCCTTAAGGTTATGGGCTTTTATAACTCAACCCCTGAAGTTTAAAGTTTTTAGTTATTAAGCCCTCTAAAGTTTAAAGTTCATCCTATTGGGCCTTATAAAGTTCTGGGTTTAATAATTCAACCCCCTAAAGTTCTGAAATTAATTAATTTGGGCCATTTAAGTTCTGAATTTTATAATTAAGCCCCTGAATGTTCATAATTGATTTAAATTGGCCCCTAAAGTTTCTAATAATTGATTTTTGACTTTTAAACTTTCCAATAATTTATTCATTGACCCATAAAGTTTTGAACTATTAAGTTTTGGGTCCCTAAAGTTTTCTATAATTTATTATTGGTCTCTAAAGTTTTGAATTAATTAATTTTGATCCCTAAAGTATTGAATTATTAACCCTTAGGCCTTTAAAGTTTCAAGATAAATACAATTAAGTATTCCGCTTTTCAAATTTTGGTATAAAGGACTCATTTGAGTATATAATATTCAAAAGTGAATTGATTGAAGCAATATGTTGCCAAAACAACCTCTCTTGTGGAAATTAATTAACTTAGAATATTAGAAGGAATTTGTGTGTATATTTGTTCATGCGAATATTAGCCGGCCCAAAGGAAGGTTAATATTTGGCCGAATTGTATGCACACTTGTGGTGGTAAACATGTGACAATTATAAGGTTTCCATGTGAATAATAAATCAATCCAAAGATGGGTTTATTATTTGACAGGATTTATTGTCAATGTTTGATCACTACATCAAGAGTACCACTTATAATTAATATTACTGTCCAAAGACTTGATATTAATGATGTGCTAGGTATCTTGAGATGGGACGTACCATTATTTGAATAACTTAATTGTTTATACGGATTCCAATGTGAACATGTTAATTGAGAACAAGTTCTCTATTCAGTTAATCCATCCACTTCTGCTATATCTGTCAACATCAACTCCATTCCAGTGCTAAACAGAACAAACTTCAAGTATTGGAAAGAGAACATATTAATTGTTCTTGGCTGCAAAGATCTAGATCATGCGCTTCGGAT
>JAGHKM010000097.1:0-39163 GCA_019097785.1 Fraxinus excelsior
CCAAAAAAAATATTTTTTGGCGATTTCAATTATTTGAAATGTATCAGTCGTGACTCTAATCAAAATTTGTTACAAAACAAGTCAATACCAGAATTGCTTTGATACCACTTGTTAGGATTGATACCACTTGTTGTGACATCAATCAATGGATTGAGATGTTGAAATTATATGGCAAAATAATAAAGTATGTGATCAAGAACAAAAAGAATAAAATAAGACAAAAATATGACAGATGAATTATGAGATTTTATTGCATCAAGAATAATGGAGAAGAGAGAAAAATATTACAATGATCCTAAAAACTAGTAATCATAAATCTCACCTTATCAAATTGTATAAAAGAGCCTAGTATTTATAGAAAAACACGTAGGGGACATCCAAAACCTCTTGGTAGAGTTGTTAATGAAGTAGGATGCTCAAAAACTGAGTCCAAAACGAAGTAGGAAAAGAAAAACACTCATTCGGGCCGAAAACTTTCTGTAGGCCCGACCCTGTTTGGGCCCCGGCGCCCAGGGTTCTGCCCAAAATTACATTGTGGCGCCATTTCCTTGGCGCCTTTACACCCGTCCCTCGAGTTAATGCTCCAAAAAGTGTCTTTTGTCATTCAAAAGTCTTCCTTCAAGTCAAACTTCTAATTATCATTGAAATTTGATCTTCATATGACTCTAATAGTATTCCAAACTTGAATTCTTCATGACGTGCACTTCAATTAGAATTTTTCAATACTTCAAATATCTCAACAAAAGAATTCAAGTCACACCCAAATTCTAACAAAATTTAGTATAACTACAATGTAACTGAGAATAGTCTTGAAAAAAGTGAATGACTTGAATGTATTTAAAAGAAGAGATGGTAGATATTCTATCAACGTCATATGTAGTTGGAAAGTCAAACTTTATACCACTAAAAAAAACATGGTTTTAGGCACGGATATTTCGTGCCTGAAGCCACGATATCCGTCGCTAATAATCTTCAGCAACGGAAAAAGACCAACTGAAAATTCGTTGCTAATTTGAGGGTGCCTAATAGTGTATTACTTATACCAACTGAATTTTCGTGGATAAAAACCTTGTCATTTCCAACAGAAATGTCGTTGGTAAAAGTCTTTTATTGCCAACGACATTTCCGTTGCTAAAAATCTTGTAATTGCCAACAGAATATCCGTTGGTAAAAAGTCTTCATTACCAACGAAATTTCGTTAGTAAAAACATAGTCATAATTGGTAAAATAGATATTACCCACGGAATATCTGTCGGTAAAAATATTATATTTTACCAACAAAAAATCCGTTGCTAAAATAGGATTTGTGAATCTTAATTTATTATATTTCCGGTTAATCCTGTTAATATAATTTTTTTTACAAAAAAAAAAAAAAAAAGAAATAAATAAAAAATTAACTATCTTGATGGGCCACTTATTGCAATAGAAGACCTAAATAACTTTTTTATACAAGTGACATTCATTTGGCTCCTTTTTAAAGAAGATTTTTCTTTCCATGTTTTAGTAATCTTCCAATGTGGGATACTAGCTCCTTTTTAAAGGAAACTCTCCTTCCAATGTTGTAGTAATCTTCCAATGTGGGATACTAGCCAATTGCCAATTCTAAGTGTTTAATAGTTTACTTCATCATTTTCATTAAAAAATCATAATCTCCAACAAGATTATAATCACAAACAATTTTAATGTGAACAAAGCAAATTATTTTGGACATATTAATTGTTAGTTTTTGAGGTTATAAAATAAATTACCATAATAAATCTAATTAACAAACATGGATTATATTTACTTTGAATTAGTAAACTAAAATTAAAAAAAACTATTATAGTTATGATATTTTATAGTTTATTTGTGTATTTATTTATTTATTTTGTCATCCGGTTCGATACCGGATGATAAAAAGTCTTTTATTGCCAACGATACTTCTGTTGCTAAAAATCTTGTAATTGTCAACACAATATTCATTGGCAAAAAGTCTTCATTACGAACGAAAATTTCGTTAGTAAAAACATGGTCATAATTGATAAAATAGATATTACCCACGGAATATTTGTCGGTAAATATATTATATTTTACCAACAAAAAATCCGTTGCTAAAATAGGATTTATGAATCTTAATTTATCATTCGTCCAGTCACTGCAACATGAAATTCTCTATTCCATCCCAATTTTTTTATATATATATTTTTAATGTCAATATTTTTAAAAATTAAAACAATATTAAAATTAACTAACTAAAAAATATGAACAGAGCTATTCGTAAAATTTCGACAAGGTAATAAATGGGAAGGACCATCGTAAAATTATGAAAAGAAATTATTGAAATTGAATATGTTTTAATTGGTATAATTAATATTAAATCTGTTGATTACTTTTATCAACGAAAATTCTGTTGTTGATTACTGTAGTTAAAAGTTGATTACTTTTACCAACGGATAATCTGTTTTGGGAGTGTTTTCATTGTATTGATAGTAATTTTTGTTGTGTATTGCTTGTTTAGGGGGGGGGGGGGGGGGGGGGGGGGGGGGGGGGTGGGGGGGGGGGGGGGGGGGGGGGGGGGGGGGGTGGGGGGGGGGGGGGGGGGGGGGGGGGGGGGGGGGGGGGGGGGGGAAAACCCTTGATGTTAGATGATATTTGAAGGAACAAAGTGAAAATCGGACTCATTATAAAAGGTTGCTTTTTGCTATTTCTAAAGGCACTCATTCTTTCCAGAGTGAAAACTAAGATACCCATAGTCTGGAATCGAAGACATTACTTGAAGGTTAACATATGTTACAATCCTTTTTAATGCAATAAAAAGTCTTTCCGATGATGAAAAGTCTGGAAGCATTGTTGTAAAAGAAGGGGGGATTTTAGCTGCTTGATTTACTTTCTCGACCCCATTTATCCAGATTCGCTGTTGTGGCAGTGTCAATGCTTGCTTCAGCGAGTGATTTGTTGAGGAAATGTGTTTTTGAAGAGGGGGCATCCGTTGTAGATGGTCATTGAGAATAGCTCGATTCCATTGAAGAGTTCATAACAGTGGATCCTAATAATGTGAGCAATTTTTACCTAGTGGTTGTTTCCTACTAATAGAATTATGTAAATCTTATTACTTTATAATGTTAGTTATTTTGTGCTATTGTATTTATTTAATATTAAAGATGCGAATTTTGTACACGTGCTCACGACTGATATTACAAGTTGGATGTTTACGTGGAGAAGTGCACTATGACACAACTTGTATTTGGTTCACAATCAATGTACAAGAATAGACACCTTGTACAATAAAATTGTAGTGTTGATTGATTCGCTATTCACGTTTTCTATTTATCCTTATCGAAGAAATAACTAAAGATGAAACTAGTGGTACACTTGAATTATATCGAACGGATAAAGTGTCGAGTTTAATTTTATGATATGACCATATGGAGAATTAAAATTTCATTTGATTGAAAGGTATTTTATTTGAATCCTTAGACAATGTTGTGTATATCTTTTCATGACTTTGATGGTTCTTTGTTCACGAATAATTTAAAACTTAAGAATGAGTTAAGTAGAGAATATGAATTCGTATAGTGAACCTCCCTCGAAAAATGAATAGAGTGACTGTTTAAGTATTTTCTATTGAACGATTTAAATCTGAACATAGTGTTTATCGACAGCTAAATTTCGACATTTTTTATTAACTCACAAGACCATTGAATAAAATGGTACTTAAGTTTGTAAAAATAATTAGAGGGGCAAAATTTTTATTGTCATTGTGCCCCTACCTAATTATGGATCTCCCGAACGAGTATAATTGTTGACCTATGGTTGACATCTCGTTTTGATTATCACAAACAAATTGTATTTATTTCTAACAAATTGACTTCGAGTGTCTATAGTGATTATTGCACAAGAATAAAATCGAAGACACGAAATTCGAGGTCAAATTATTTGCATACAATGCTCGATGTGGAAACAAAATTGATCAAACGAGGCTATGAAGAATCATATTGAATAAACTCGCAAAAAGATGCCTCAACAAGAATCGAGACAAAAGTCGAAGTACGATCAAGCATGCACGTGAAGATATTCAAAATAAAGTACTTAGACTTTTATATGTAAAGGTAAAACATTTCAATACTTGGCAATGAATCGTGACAAACTCAAGTTTTTGTTTTTACAAATCGAAAAATCACGACAAAAATGTTTTACTTAAATAATATGTTTTTCAAAGGTAAAAATCGAAACACGCATTTTTAAATATGACAAATACCTTGAAAACATTTTTTAAACGTCCCTCGAATACCTACATTTGACAAAAATTAGAAACGAGGACGTCCAAGCCAAAATTGGCGTACCGGACGTCCGGTACGATAAATTTTGGCTCCAACGGTCATTTTTCCAACGTTCCATTTTTCTGACAAAAAGTAACGGATATGTGACCATCCGGTATTTACCGGGCATCCGGTACGGCAGAGATTTTGACAATTTTTCACCTATAAATACCAACTCTCTTGACATTCAATTTGAACAACTTTAGAGAGAAAATTAAGAGAGTTATTTATTGAAAATCTTTGAGCTTAACTTGTTTTTAAATTCTATCTCATTTACAAAGAAATTCTTGATTGATCCAAACTAGTTTTATCCATTTTATCAAGAATTAAATTTTGCAAAGAAACTTTTCAATCTCATCTATTTTCTAAATCTTGATAAAAGTTTTCTTTGCCAACACTTATATTGAAGTGTAAATCTCTCCTCATACTTAACTTGTGTTATATTGTTAAGAGAGATTATTGGTTGAAAACTTTGATAACAATACAAACTATTTCATCATCTATCTTTTATCAAAATTTACAACATCAATACTTGAGTTTAATTCATTTGCTATTTATTAAAGTGTTTGCATCTTCTCTTCTTGTACTCAACTTTGATTTTATCATTCGATAAGAAGAGAAGATTTGAATTGTAAAATTCATTTAAAGTGTGGGTCATATCGAGGTCCCGTAAAGCTCGGTAGTGTGGGTCATATCGAGGTCCTCGTCGTGTTAAGGTCCCGAAAAACTCAACATTGTAAAGGATCAGTACTCCTTGTTGTAAGTTACCACTTTAATACAAATTGACCTTGCTCGTGATGGAGAGCTTGGTAACGGGGACATAGATCATTGCATTGGATCGAACCCCATTAAATCGGTTTGTTATCTTTACATTATTGCACTTTACTTTAAATTGTTATTTACATTGTGCAATATCATACTTGAATTAATATAACATATTTGCATATTTACTTATTGTTTTATACTTTGCAATTATATCTTGTGTGTTGAATTGTTTTGAGATTAAGTGTCGAAAAAGTTTCAAAAACCAATTCACCCCCCTCTTGGTTAGTTATTCTTGGGCTAACAATTGGTATCAGAGCAAGGTGCTCATTTTTAAAGATTTAACAATCTTGAGTAATGGCTAACCATTTTTTTCAAAATCTTGAGGGGTATTCTACTAATCGTCCTCCTTTGTTTGATGGTACTAATTATAACTATTGGAAGACTAGGATGACAATATTTATTCAATCCATAGATTATAATGTTTGGGAGGTTATTGAATTTGGTCCTCATAAGCTTACTAAGGTTATTAAAGTTGATGAAAAATCGGATCAAATAATTCCAAAACCTAGAGAAGAATATGATGAAGAAGATAGAAGAAAATTATCTTTGAATGCTAGAGCCAAAAATTTACTCTATTGTGCTTTGGATAGAAATGAATTTAATCATATTAGTACATGTGATTCGGCTTATGATATTTGGCATACTTTAGAAATTACTCATGATGAAGGAACAACAAATAACATAAGCAATGATGATGAGCAAGAAGAGGATGAAAGCTATGAAGATGACGATGATGGAACAAATAGCCAAGAAGAAATTGTCAACATGTGTTGTATGGCTATTGATGATGAGGTAAGTTCAAATAAAAAAAATTTCTTATGATGAATTGCTTGAAGATTTTGAAAAACTTGCCTTAAGTCACTCCATCCTTAAAAAGAAAAATTCTCTATTAAAAGATGAATTAGAGAAAGTTTTGGATAAACAAAAAGAGAATGTTGATTACGATTTATTAGTTAAGGAAAACATCTCTTTGAAAGAAAAAGTTGAAGATTTGACAAAAATCACTTACAAATTTACCGAGGGCAAGAAAAATTTTGATTTAATGCTCGGCAATCAAAAATGTGTTTTTGACAAAGGAGGCATTGGATATAAACCATTTTTGAAACAAAAGTCTCTTAAAAATTTCTTTGTTAAAGCTTCAACTTCTCCTACTTCAAATGTTACATGTAATTTTTGCAACAAATATGGACATGTATCTCTTAATTGTTCAATCAAAAAGAGGTCTCACTTTGAAAGCAAATACAAGTGGATTCCAAAGTCCATAAACACTAACAATCAAGGACCTAAAGTTGTATGGGTACCAAAGAACAAAAATTGAATTATCTTTGTAGGTACCAAAGAAAGTGAAGAGCAAATGAACATTGGATAGTACATGCTCAATTAGTTTGAAATGGAAGAGTTGAAATCAATGAACATTCCAATGAGCTCATCAATCAAAATGGATAAAGATAATCAAGGTACTTCTATAAGCATAACAAAATATCGAGGTACGATCTCTTCTCTACTTAATTACAAGTAAACTCGATATTATGCTTGGTATGTAATTATGTGCAAAATTTCTATTCAATACTCATGAATCATATACTTGTGCCATAAGATGAATCTTAGATATCTTAATGAACATTATGCTATGTGATATGAACAAAAACTTGATTCTCATTCCCATTGATGTGTGCAAGAAATGAGGAATGTTAAAAAGTGAAATTTTAAACTCGATTCGAATGATTTTACTTTCGACAATTCATCACTTATACCTTGATTAATATTTTATCATAAAGTGATGACTATTTTTAAATTTGCATATACTTGGCATCTTGTGATCAATTGAGGGGGAATATATTACTATGGTTGATTTAAAGTTTTGATCTTATCTTCCTCTCATATGTGCTATCATTTTGCTAATGCTAAAAGAAGAATTTGAGTAAGATAAATTTGAAAAGCATTGAAAATGGAATTTTTATTGTTTCCTATAATCATCTTTTGATCTTAAATGCTATATCTTTTGGCTTGTGTCAACAAGGGAAAATGAAGTGAGATGATTATGCATGCCTTGATACAATATGTTTTGAATACATAATTATGCATGCCTTGATATATGCTTTGAGCATATGATTATCGATTTGTATAAGATATGGGGAATATGAAATTGCATGATAAATTTATAATATTCCTTTATCGATATGATGTCCCTACATTTTTATGCTATGGTTGACTTCCCTCTCGTATTTCTTTTTGCTTATGCCAAAAAGGGGAAGATGGATTAGATGATTATGCATGATAGGGGGAATATAAGTGAAAACGATAGAAGAAATTTATGTATGCAACTTTATTCCTTATCTATTTGTTTAAAATTATACATTACAAATCATCTTGTTTGTCATAATAAAAAAGGGAAAAATTGTTGACCTATGGTTGATTCCATCCTTAATGTTTTGATCATAACAAACAAGATCAATATTTTGATTGGAATATGTGTATGCAACTTGTATCTCTTATCAATTTGTTCAATTTGTTCAATCATTGTGTTTGTCATAATAAAAAAAGGAGAAATTGTTGACATATGGTTGACGTCTCGTTTTGATTATCACAAACAAATTGTGTTTATTTATAACAAATTGACTTCGAGTGTCTATAGTGATTATTGCACAAGAATAAAATCGAAGACACGAAGTTTGAGGCCAAGTTATTTGCATACAACGCTCGATGTGGAAACAAAATTGATCAAACGAGGTTATGAAGAATCATATTGAATAAACTCGCAAAAAGATGTCTCAACAAGAATCGAGACAAAAGTCGAAGTACGATCAAGCATGCACGTGAAGATATTCAAAATAAAGTACTTAGACTTTTATATGTAAAGGTAAAACATTTCAATACTTGGCAATAAATCGTGATGAGCTCAAGTTTTTGTTTTTACAAATCGAAAAATCACGACAAAAATGTTTTACTTAAATAATATATTTTTCAAAGGTAAAAATCGAAACACGCATTTTTAAATATGACAAATATCTTGAAAACATTTTTTAAACGTCCCTCAAATACCTACATTTGACAAAAATTAGAAACGAGGACGTCCGAGCCAAAACTGGCGACCGGACGTCCGGTACGGTAAATTTTGGCTCCAACGGTCATTTTTCCAACGTTCCATTTTTCTGACAAAAAGTAACGGATATGTGACCGTCCGGTATTTACCGGACGTCCAGTATTTATCGGACGTCCAGTACGGTGCGTCCAGTACGGCAGAGATTTTGACAGTTTTTCACCTATAAAGATCAACTTCTTGGCATTCAATTTGAACGACTTTAGAGAGAAAATTAAGAAAGTTATTTATTGAAAATCTTTGAGCTCAACTTGTTTTTAAATTTTATCTCATTTACAAATAAATTCTTGATTGATCCAAACTAATTTTATCCATTTCATCAAGAATTAAATTTTGCAAAGAAACTTTTCAATCTCATCTATTTTCTAAATCTTGATAAAAGTTTTCTTTGCCAACACTTATATTGAAGTGTAAATCTCTCATCATACTTAACTTGTGTTATATTGTTAAGAGAGATTATTGGTTGAAAACTTTGATAACCATACAAATTATTTCATCATTTATCTTTTATCAAAGTTTACAACATCAATACTTGACATTAATTCATTTGCTATCTATTGAAGTGTTTGCCTCTTCTCTTCTTGTACTCAACTTTGATTTTATCATTCGATAAGAAGAGAAGATTTGAATTGTAAAATTCATTTAAAGTGTGGGTCATATCGAGGTCCCGTAAAGCTCGGTAGTGTGGGTCGTGTTGAGGTCCCAGAAAGCTCAACATTGTAAATGATCGGTACTCCTTGTTGTAAGTTACCACTTTAATACAAATTGGCCTTACTCGTGACAGAGAGCTTGGTAACGAGGACGTAGATCATTGCATTGGATCGAACCCCATTAAATCGATTTGTTATCTTTACATTATTGCACTTTACTTTAAATTTCCATTTAAATTGTGCAATATCATACTTGAACTAATATAACATATTTGCATATTTACTTATTGTTTTATACTTTGCAATTATTTCTTGTGTGTTGAATTGTTTTAAGATTAAGTGTGGAAAAAGTTCCAAAAACCAATTCACCCCCCTCTTGGTTAGTTATTCTTGGGCTAACAATCCGACATGTTGGATGAAAGTGTTACATATATATTGACTCAGAAATGATCTAATGCCTTCAATGAGCTTGGATTATAATGCCCACCGTAGGGTTGGTAACATCCGGTGTTGATATGTGGCAACACCGAATGTTGCCACGCATCTATGCCCACCATGAACATTAGATCAAAACTATATATTGACTTCTATAACTTTATATATTTCAATAGTGTAGTTTTTTTTTCACCTTTAGTGAAAAAGGTAAATATTAATAATTAGATTGTGACGAATAAGGTAGACTAAACAAGATCAAATTATTAGAGTTTGGATAATATATAACGATCAGGTCCTTATGATAGCTCGAAAAAGTTTGGACTCAATTGTAATTACTTTGAAAGTTTTAAGCTCAATTATAATTTCAATTAAAGTTCAGGGCTACTTATGCAATCACACCAAATTGAGACATAATTTGACATGGACTTGAAGACGGAATTTTTGCCTGTGAATATACATATATAGGGGTTGAAAATTCATAACAAAAAATAGAGAAATTTTTTAAATTGTTTTTCTTATTTTCTTGATATTTTCTTGGTCCATCTGTCCAATTTAGAATCTGATTTTTGATTTAATTAAAAGAAGGTGACAACACGCCGATTAGTCTTTACTTTGGAGAATAGATGATTTGAATGTTGGAAGTATCAAGTTCTTGAATTGAAAACTGAAAGTTCGTGATCTAGAAAGTTATAAATTTGAAATTCAGATCCAATTTAAGAATTTATTATTGAATTTGGGTAAATTCAAACCGCTTTATTTCTTGACTAAAACATATATGTGAACATCTAATAACGATGTTGAATTAAAGAAAATCTTAATTTTCCATGCAATTTATGTCCCACATTCCAACAACTAGTATCGCATCAATCTAGATCATTAGCATGCTTGTTATTTTTGACTTTTGATTGCATGTTCTAATCAAGCGATGTCTAGAGGTATTCAATTAAAAATGATGATTGAATGATTAAAAATATTTTAAATTTTGATTTGATTATTTGTGGCTAGTTCTTGATCATAATTCGTTCTTTCGAGACTATAACAAGGTATTTGGACTACGATTTCATCATCTAGAATTTTTGTAACAAAAACAGGATGTAAATTTTTTTTTTATATATTTTCAATTATTGTTATTTTTAGAATTTTTGTGAATTGATAAAAGATTTGAAGGCTGACCCCTGAAGATGAATAATTTGCAGCAAAAAAATTCGCTTTGTTTGTGAATGACATGCAATTTGAAAGTGGCAAACAGAGTTTTGCACGCTTATATCTAGATTGTGCGGGTCGAGCAGATCGAGTCGATGTTGGGCGGGTTCGGGTCTCTTTGGATGATCGGGTCAAATTCAATTTTTTTTTTTTTGCAGGTATGGTAACGAAGTTCGGTAGCTATTTGGATAGCTACTATTGAATTCTTGGATAAAAGTGTAAGTTGTATCTATTTTCATTAGTCTATTGAAATCCAGACAAAATAGTAAAAAAAACAAAATGTACCATAATCACGAGGATGGAAACGCTGGTACAAGTTTGGAAGATAATTACATGATTGCTCACTAAATTTTGCGTATAATTTTCAGAGGATCGTTGAATTTCAAAAGTTTCATCATCAATCATCGAACTTTACAAAATGTAATATCATTCATCATTGAGGGAGAAACTTTTGAAATTCTCAGTTATGGATGCATTATATTTGGTAAAGTTCAGTAGGCTAATGGAGAAACTTTTGAAATTCAATAACCTTTTTGAAACCTTACGCAAAGCTTATTGACTAAACGTATAGTTTATCAATCTTTATTTTTTGAGTTTTTTTCTTTCTTTGATCTTAGAAATGTCTGTAGATAATCTTGTCGGTTATCCTTGGGATTAAAAACTATTATTTTTTCTTATTTTGACAATAATAGAAAGAATAAAATTGTGGGATAGGAATATATAAAAAATAAAGAAAAAGATTAAAAAATATATAAAGATTGATCAATTACCTAATTGGTCACTCAACTTTGCTTAATGTTTTCAGAGATTACTAAACTTCAAAAGTTATGTGACGGATGTGATTACAATTTGTAAAGTTCAATGACTAATGTGGAAACTTTTGAAATTCTCAATGATGGATATGACTACATTTTGTAAAATTCAGTGATTAATGGAAAAAAATTTGAAGTTCAGTAACCTTCTAAACAACATTTTGTAAAGTTTAGTGTCAAATCAGATAATTATCCCCAAGTTTGGGTACCATAGCCTAACAAACTAAGTTTTAAAGTGCCTTCAACCACGCATAATGATCACTTCTGAATACTAATCTCGCTAGTATAAGGTTCGCCTTGCTGGTTGATGGGACACCCTTATCTTACAAACGAGCTTTAAATGTTAGTCTATTGAAGAGTACATTTAACAAGATCTGTCACGAAATTCCTTCATTCACAACCAACACCGCAAATATTTCCCTTCAAGATTAATTACTATTAGATAATGTAAGAAACACGATTTTTGGGTCTGTGTAAGAAAGAAGTTGGAGTTTGATGTATAAACCCTAGGCATTCCCTAAACTAATTCCAATTATTTGAAATTTAGTTCATGTTCGAGCCTTATTTTGAGAAGTATTTTTTATTTTTTTAAAGAATGTGTGGTTAAATGTAGAGAAAAATTTTAGATTTATTTGTAAATTTTTTATTTAAAAAATATATAATTGATAATGAATTTGAGAAAAAATAAGCTCAAACATTCTTGCAAAGTGCAATTTTGCTTTCAATTGTGGGCCTTGTACAGGCTTGGCACGGCACACTTTTAAACTCGAAACATTAACATTTTCATGTCCCAGTGCGGTTTACAGACCAAGCCCATGTCAAGCCATTTATATGGTTCTAATGATTAATTTTTTTTTTTTTTAAATTTAATAACGTGAATGTATTTTTTTTTTATTTAGTAATTTATTTCATCTTAAAATTGTTATTTTAGGAAAGTGAAAGTGAAATTGAATTGATTCCGAAAATAAAATTACAATTACAAATTTAATTACAATTTATAAATTTACATACACTATCTCAGAATAGACAATATACGAAAATGGTACGATTATTGTGAGGGATATCTTTTCATAGTCCATGATCTCGAAATATCAATTAAATTGTGTTTGATTGACATGAAAAATATATCATAGAAAATAAAATATTTTCATTATTTTGAGGAAAACAAAAACTTATTTTTATTATACTTCCAAAATAATGTGATTCAAACACACCTTTAGTCAACTACCATTGCCCAAATAGGCAGAAACTACTTAGTTGATAGTTATACTAGAACTAATTTCTCAAATAATAGTTGCATTACACTCGAGAAACTAAAATGATAAAATGAGGGCCATAGCAATATTTCGTATTAAAAAGTTTAAAAGGCATGCTATTTTATTTTAACACTTTGATGACATGACGTAGTGATAAGTTGACATTCCATGTAATGATTACATAAAAAATTAGTTGTGGTGTGATTGTCAATTAAGTAGTTTTCATCAAATTGTAATACAACACTTGACAATGATATTGGTAAAGGAACACAACAAAATATTTTACATTAGAAAACATGTCTATATACTTGGGACAAGAGAAAAAGGAAACCCAATCTATATAATTGGGACGGAGGGAGTAGTATTTTAAGAGCTTGGCGGACGCAACATAAGCCCACATGATAACCTATGATAGAAATTAGATTAGATTTCAGGAGGTGGAAATTACGCAAAATCAGAATTTTAAAGATTCAATTTCAAAAATCAAATTGAAGGTTTTACTTTTCAAAAATCAGATATTTTATTTTTAAATATTAAATATTAATTATACAATTTTCATCACAAACCTTAATCAATTTCATTACAAATTTCCTCACCATTCTCTCTGTCACTATCTCTTCTCACTCTCTCTACCGACGCTACTCTCTCTCCTCTTCGTCGATAGCCCAACCTCCACGAGACGGCGCAGCCTCGTTCAACGACGTCGCAACGGTGCATCACTACGGAGGCACCGCTGTGAGTCACCTTCATCGTGTATATCTTCTTCATTTTCTCTTCTATTCGTCATTCTCTCTACCGACGCCACTCTCCCTCCTCTTTGTCGACAGCCTAGTCTCCACGAGACGGTGCAGCCTTGTCCGACGACGTCGCAGCGGTGCATCTCTACGGGTACATCGTTGTGCGTCGCACGGTGGCGCAGAAGTGCAGAGGTGTATCGCTGCGAATGCACCGCTATAAGTCGCCGCTGCTTGTAGATCCGTTCTTCTTCTTCTTCTTTTTTTTTTTTAAATTTTTGAGTGCTGTGATGATTGTGGAGGTGTGCGGTGCGGTGGTGGGGACGGAGATCTCCAATGGATGCGGCAACGATGCGCAGATGTGGTGCTGCAGGTGCTTCTTCTTCCATTTTTTTGAGTGATGTGGTGATTGTGGAGGTGTGCGGTGCGGTAGTGGTGGTTATAGATTATTTGATTGTTTGTGACCATCAAATTGAGATAAACAATATTCGACCAATGTAAAAGATAAATTGTGATAAAAAATAATGTGTGACTTAAAAAATTGATAGTTTGTGACCGTTTAATAAGTTATGACTTATAATATTTGTGATTTGTGACCTATCAATAAATTGTGTTATTTATATTTTTATTGTGATCGATGAACTAATTGTGGCCTTTAAAAATTTTAAATTGTGACGTTAAAATAATTTGCGATATATAAAATTTGTTATATGTGACCAATGAATAATATGTGACTTATTAAATTTATAAATTTGTGATCAATGAAAAAATTGTGACTTATAAATTTTTTTATTGTGACAGAGAAATAATTTGTGAGCAATTAATTTAATTTGTGACTAAACTATATCGAATTGTGATCTTATACTTAATTAATAAAATATATGTTTAATCAATCAATTTATAAATAAAATTTGAAAAAAAAAATCTGACATTTGAAATTGGCGAAATTTAACCTCTTATTTATGAATTTTTCCCGTTCGAGAGATTGAGCCCATATTTGATGTAAATTAAAATTAGATTTTTAGTAGATCTATATAAAAGTTAATGAAATTTACAATTGGAGAGTTGTGATTCTCATAAAAATTAAAATATATAGTAAATAACTATTTATTTTGACTTTAAAATGTTAAACAAATTTTAATCTACATCAAACATGGGCTAAATCAGATTTTCTCATTTGAGCATAGCGAACGTGATCTAGTTCGTTCCATTTTAATTATGGAATTGAACCGGTTTGGTTTGGTTCTTTCAGTTTTCCGAGTTTCGTACAATGATTAATTTTTAATATTAGAAGTAACGCTTCATTAATTCAACTAATGACATGTTTAATCAAAATAACGTAGTTCCATCTTGTTGTATATTTTGCATCTCCCTTTATTGAGTTTTCATAAATTTGACTGTTAAAATCGCAGAAAGAGAAATGTAACGAGCTTACTAATGAAGAGATGCGCAATCGAGTTTCCCTTTCAATTTCTCTAGAATGGCAGAAATAATATTATGGTAGAATGAGATATTTGAGAAAAGATTTGGTCAATTTAATTAGATTGAGCTTGAGATAGAAATTAGAAATAGGGAAATTAAATTCTAGGTTTGGGTTAAATTAATTAGTTGGCAAATGAAATAGGAAAATGACATTTTTGAGTTCAATTAAGTAGTCGGCACATTTGTTTTTTTTTTTTAATAAAATAATTTGGCTTATTTAATATAAAAAGATTTATTGGTTCTCGATTCAGTTACCTGTTCGAATATTTAACTCAATATTATTAAACTTGACTCGAAGGAACAATTTATTGAAATACAATTATCCTGGTAAAAAAATGGGGCTTTGACCGAGTCAACCAACATTTTAAAGGTAAATTTTCCCAATTGACTTGGTTTCAAAATTATTATTATTATTATTTTAATTTTTTTTAAGTCCAGGGATTTGTACCACGGAGCCTCTCTAATTAAATGATTGGGTCCTCACCATTGGAGCACACAACACTTTATCATTACTTTTGTGCAGTAACTTACATGTATTTCTATAAATTATTTATAGTATTTTTTAAAATTACAATCCAACATTTTACTTTATTTTATAGATTTAAAAATAATTAGTGAAAAATAACTTAAAAACTTTATTTTTGCCTAAAAATTATATACTTTAATTCATTTTTTCAATTTTAAGCAATGATTGCTCATTCGACGAGTAATCTGATATCTAGTATCTCGTTCGAGATGATGCTCAGGTCCAGTCTAATAACTATGATTTAATTTAAGAAGAATTGCTCGATTCGTTTCAAATCCGGTTATGTTCAATTTGATTTAGGAGTTTTCTTCAACCCTACATTTAAGTTTAACGTAAACATAATATATTTGTTCAGTGGATAGAGTAGTGTCTAATATATTATATAATTGAGTTTGTTATCTTGGTCGACCGATAAACTGTATAATTATGGACTAAGTAATTTAATATTTCCATTATTATGGCTTTGAAAGTAACATTAAGACATAATGACAAAAAAAAAATGTTCAAAATTTATGTGTCAAAAGCCCATGATTAAGGCCCATCGAACTGTAACGGCAAAAGTCCAAACACCTGCGAAATATTACGCGCCTCGCGTGTTTAGGTCTTGTTTGGCAAAACTTAAATTTCGCAAGAAAAAAGCAATTGAATCAAATGGATTGAGTGTTTTTCTTTTTACGGGGAGGATTTGGAAAGTACTGACCACTAGGGCTGTAAGCAAAAATCGTCAAACCGAAAAATCAAATCGAAACCGCATTTTAGAAACCGTTGATTTGGTACCACGTGGACCCGTCAACGAAATGGTTTTGAACCAACGGTTTGGTTTAGGTTTGAGAATTTTAATTACGATTTAAAACCAAACCGGACCGGCTAAAAAATATATAAAATAAAAATAATAAAAATAATGAATCCAATATGTAAAATTCGATAGTTTTGTCATTTGTGTGTATTTTTGTCAATTTATAATTTTCTATTACATATATATTATTATTACCAAATAATCTCAATTTATATATAATAATTTCAAAATTAACCTAATTTATCAAAAACCCCTTTTTCAGAATTCAAATTTCTACAGTTGCTTCTGAGTATACATTCTTAACTGGAGGTCGGATACTTGATTCCTTTAGGAGTTTATTAGGTGCAAGGATGGTTGAGACTTGTATATGTGGAAAGAATTTGTTGCAAATTAAGAATGAACCTATAGTGCTGCGCCAATATTTAGATAAAGTGGAAGCATTTGATGATTCAATGAAAGTTGTGGAATGTGGTTTCTATTTTCTATTACCATATTTTTAAAAATTCTCTTCTCTATCTAGTATCCAATACTATGATGATATAACGAATGCATTTGTTTGACGATGAAGACTATGAATCATGTATGATAACAACTGATGTTTGAGTATATATGAGAAACTGAATTCATAACAATATACAACGGTAAATTTGTGTAATTGTTATGCTTAGATATTATAAACAATTGATTTATTACTATGATTGGTTATTCTCTCCGTCTAATAATTAGTTTTGTTTTTCAGATATAATAATCCCGAGATCTTGTTGAATATCGTTATTTTTTTAGGTTTTATATGTAGTTTAGTGGACTTGTATTGTAACGTTATCGTAATGTCTTAATCTAAAATGACAAACAAAAAATCATATTTTAGCTTATTGTGATTTCACTTTGATTAAGTTGGTATTTAAATTTGTAGTAGATATATTTAGTTTGTTTTAGATTTATTATTAGTAAGATATAAATATATATTGAATTCAATGAATTAATGTCATAAAAGTAGACGCACAAAAAAATATACGATGAAACCGGCGGTTTAAAATCGGACCAAACCGTTAGGTTTAGGTTTGAGTTTTTCTCAAACCGATTTGGTTTGAAAAATCTGTCAAAAATCAATAAAATCGGACCGCTTACACCCATACTGACCACAATAAGCTAATAATATTCCTTTTATTTTCATGCACAATCCATCGCTTTTATGTTAAAAGACCAAAATCGATTGGTCGAATTAAATTAAAAACCGAACACATTCAATTTATTTGGTTCTTCTCATGGTTAGTGATTTTAAAATGAGATACTTTCGACATATTGTGGCCCATAAAAATAATATACAATCTATGTATGCATAATAAAAGATTCAAAATGGGCATATTCTCGATTCATACGACTTTAACGGACAATTAACATATTCTTCTTCATCTAACTACAATTTAGGATTTTTTTAGCCCTATTTTTGTCCAAAAAAAAAAAAAAGCATTTTTGGATAGTGTATTGATGAAAAATGAGTGGTTAAAGAATTAAAAAAAAACTTGGGTTACGTGCAATATTATTTTATTGAAAATGTGTGGTTAAAATGAAATCAAAATACTATTCAAGAATACATTTTTTTTTTTTCAAAAAATGAGGCTCAAACAGGGGCTTAGTATATATCTGGGAAGCCGATTATAAACATATATAAATGAATGAAGAAGTATACTTGTAGATTATACAAAATGTGTGGATAAAAAATAGTTTAACCAATTTTATTTTTTATTTTTTAAATTCAAAGTGTTTATAAATGCCTTTCCAAACATGTGCTTAATTCTTAAATCATGCCACTATTTGATATATGTAAAAAATCAGATTTTAATAAATTTGATAAAAGTTATTTAATGTGTATTTGAAAAGTTGTGAATCTCATGAAATGTAAAATTAAAATTAATTATTAATCATGATTTAGTTTTTTATCAAAATTTTAATTCACACTGAATAAGGACATTATATAAATATTTAAAAATCAAGTACAATAATGAACCCTAGAATAAGTTCAATCCTATAATACTAAACTGTGCAATAAACAAACCAGATTTTCATTTTTTTTACCATTTAGCCTATAATTGGTGTTATTTAGGAGATTTCGATAAAAGTTGATTGAATGCTGGGAGGCTACTCCCTGAAAATACCTCGCCCATATGTTCCTTTGTCATTCAATTAAAAAGTTGTGGGTTTCATGAAGTATATAATTAATTAATTGTTAACTTTGACTTAATATTAAAATTAGATTTTAATATATATCAAATATCATTTAGTCCTTGTTTGACTCTTCTTAAATTAAAATTCTTTATTTTCATACTCATTTTTAATTATACATTTACATAATAAAATATTCTATACCTATACTTAATATTATATATTCTTTTTAAAAAAAATAGTAAGACGCACGTGCAATGTACGTGTCGTAGTATAGTTGACTATATGATAACGTAAATATAAAAAAGATTTATTTGTCTTAAACATTAGTTACATTAAACTTAAAACACTTGAAATGATGATATGTGACAAAAATAATATTAAAAGATTTGATTCAAAACTTATTTTATAGACTTTGCATTTGAAGGTCTCTCCGTTCTTTTAAAAAAAAAAAAAACAGGGTATAGATGATTAGGTGTTGATACCATCTAAAGAGATAATGAAGTTCAACTTAGCCCTCCCTTTTTACCTATTGAGGTAATGCATTATGTCTCCTTCAACTCGTGCTCATAGAATTTCTAATTACATGTATCAGTTGCACTAGTATTTAATTTCTTTATCGATATCATATGCAAGATGTATGTAGTCAAGACTAATTAATTAATGATAATACATTACAGAATTTAGGACAAATCAATGATCTCTATTAGTATTAAAACCACAACCCAACGAAAACTTTAGTCATAAAGACAAAAAGAATGACAAATGATCACATAACATCATAAATTCTGTCGAATATCTTTTCAATACGTTCTAATGACACTGTAATTAAATTTATTTAAAAAAAATCAAAATAATCCATTTCATAGAAGATGTTTGTCTACCATCACTACATGATGTATGAGGATTCTTCTGAAAATCTTTGAGTTCCTTTAATATCCATTTGACGCCATAAATTGAAAAGAAAAATGAAATTGAGAGAAATTGGTGTGAGTATGGAGGTTGAAGGTGGGGTAGAAAAGAAAAATTAACGATTATGATTTTACATTTAATAATTTAAGATAATTTTTATATTTAAATTTAATCGACAATATATTTATTATTATCACATTTTAAGTTTTTTTTTAAAAAAAAAAATTTAAATCGATCCAAATGGATATTCATATCGTGAAATATCGAATCAAACGAAAAATTGTAGAAAAATAAAGTTTGAAAAAAGGACATTGGATGTTGTGATTGAAAAGAAATATAAACAATCACGACTTTACGTTTCACAATTAATGTAAAATTATTTTTTATATTTAAAATTTATCGATCATATATTTATCATGGCCGTACTTTAACATTTTCAACAAATTTTAAATCGCTTAAAACGAATATTTGTAACTTAAAATACTAAATCAAACGCAAAAAAAAAAAAAAAAAAATGCTTAGACGGCTAAGCTGAGCTGAGCCGCTTAAAACAAATATTTGTAACTTAAAATACTGAATCAAAAAAAAAAAAACACCTTAGACGGCTTAGTCGAGTCGTTTAAAACGAATATTTGTAACTTAAAATATGAATCAAATGTCAAAAAAAAAAAAAAAAAAAAGCTTAGACAGCATAATCGAGCAGAACCACTTAAAACGAATATTTTTTGTAGTTTAAAATACTGAATTGTGACTTCTATTTAGGTAGGTTAATTACTCAAAATATCATTTTTTTTGAATTTCTCTTTAAAATAATCGTCCAACAGGTTGAATATTCTTTTGCGTGTACGAAACATGCCACCTTTTCCCATACTTCAATCAATGTACTGGAGCGAGTGGAGTTCAGTACCAGACGAAAGGCGCGTGGACAATTCTCGATCCGCTACCACCACATGAGCTGTTTCCACAGACCAGATATTAACATTACTTGCTGATTGACGATTCCCATTTGTACAGATTATCAAAATGTTTGGCTAAAAGTTTATTTAAATTACTTATAAGTAAATAAGCGAATTTACAATATGATAATAATTTCAATATCTACTGAGTACTTATATTTATTTTACCATAAGTTAGAATGACACGATATATTAATTAATTGGTACATAAATTTGAAATCCATCCAAATCTCTTTATAATTAAATTATTATAAATCCACGAGTTATTGAAGACACTTATAATTTAAATGAATTTTAATAAAATCCTTTAAAATTTCTATTGGGGATATATGAATATTAAATGACTTTTAAAATTAGCTAAATGATTTAATCATTAAATTTTTTGTTTAAAAACATGAGAAAAAAGTATTTTATTAAGACAAAAAATCACTTAAAAGTAATTATATATTTTTTAGGTTTAGCCAAACATGCTCATAATACTGCATTTAAAAAAAGAAAAAAAAAACAAAAAAAGGATAAAAAACCCTCTTCTTGAGTTCCAAATTTAGCTTCATATCTTAAGTTCCAGCTCTCCTCCCCGTTCTCCGGATCCCAATACACTGCAATGATCCACCATTGATACAGAAAAATACACAGATCCAAACTATACATACACTCCCCTTTGTGTATCTATATCCATATACATTTATATATGTCTCCTTCACCAAACTATGAATTTCAAGAATGGTGGAACAAACAAAGAGCAAGCGACCACAATGAGCTGTTATCTTCATCGGAAACTTCCAGTTTTTTGACGGTTGATATACGCAGCCCCTCCACGGCGGCGGCAGTGTCGGAGAAGGACCGGTCACGTAGTGCCCGCCAGCTTTCATGGATTTACCTCCTTAAGGTCCATCAAATCGCACATTTCCTGGCCTTTATAACCAATGGATTTATTACCATTATTCGCACCGCGAAGCGCCGTGTCTCGTCCAGCTCCTCCGGCTCTCATCGGTCTGAATCGAGGTTTTATAAGATTATTAAGTTTTTCTTGTTGATTAGTATTGTTTTGTTGATTTTCGAGCTCATTGCGTACTTTAAAGGCTGGCATTTTAGTCCTCCGACTCTGGAATCGGAGGTTGAGGACTTAGTGGAGTACATCTATGCTAAATGGTTAATAATAAGGGCGAATTACCTGGCGCCCCCATTGCAGAGCTTGACAAATGCGTGCATCGTGTTGTTCATGATACAGTCGGTGGATCGGTTAGTTTTGGTGCTGGGGTGTTTCTATATCAAGTTTAGAGGTTTGAGACCGGAGGCTGAGACGGAGTTCATGGAAGATGCCGAAAATGGGGGCATGAATTTGGAGGATTATCCGATGGTGATGGTGCAAATACCTATGTGCAATGAGAGGGAGGTAAGAAGATGTAGGTTTTCAAAATCTCCACTGAGATTTATCTTTTACTAATTTTCAGTTTATTTTATTTACTACAATGAATATTGATTGAAGTGAATATGCTAAAGTGTATGATGTTGTAATTATTAAGTTTTGTTTTATGTCGATACTTATAGGAAACTTTAGTCGAAATGTTTGCTAGTGCAAATATGCTTTGTAACGTTAAGTTGATTCTTAGCTTGGGCTTTTGTTAGCATCCTATAGCACATTTATTAGTTGGTTGATTGATTAAATATCCTCAAAATGAACAAACAGTCGCCCATTTTCGATGACTTCAATTTCTTTCGGTCCTCAGCTTCGAAAGCCAAATGGAAGGCCCTATTATGAAAAGAGAATAGGATATTCTTGGAACTTATGAACTCGAAGAATTGTTACCAGAGGCCATCCACTTCATGTCTTTAAATTTCCCCCTGCTAACTTTGTCTCAATATTGTAGTATTAAACATTTCTGTATGAAATACATTCTTTATTTCTTTACTTCTTTGATGAGACTGACTTTAACATGCTCAAACAATTCAAATAACCCAACCTGATAATGTTTTAACCTTTGCTCCCACCGAAGATGATAAAGGAATAGACATGGTGAACTGTTGGTCACTATTTTATATGCTAGAAACATATTTACTCTTCTTGTACAAACATACCGTTTATGATGAAATTCTTTTAATTGACATTTTTTTCCTGACAAGATGCATAAATGTTTAGAGGAAAGTGTAACATCTTTTTCCCTGCATTACTATCATTAATTGAAGTTATTATTGTTTATACAATTAGCATTGCCACAAAATACTAAATTCAAAATGTCACCCTGTTCTAATTGAGGTAAAGTCCTTAGTTGGAAAAGCAATCATAGGTGCCATTTATTATAATTATAATTATAATAGCACTTTTTTTTTTTTTAAAAACGGGTATGGGATCCAGATCTTCCACGACAGAATGAAAACATCTTCATATTAAAATTGCCAAAGAAACAATCAAGGTAATCTATCTCAGTATCTCTCATAGAAAAACTTCATTCAACAGACTTTTTATAACATTTCTGTTCCATTAGAGAACGAGCGCACTTAGAAAACATGATAACACTTTCTTGATACATTCATATTTAGAAACATAGAATCCATTGAATTTTAATTTAAGATTATTGCTGGTCTTCATACAGAAACATAAGTTTGTGATGTAATTGCAACTCTATTAATATACAAAGTTGCTATATGTTAACTTATGGTAATATCTATTTACATAATTTAATGATGTAAGTTTAAACTCTTTTTATTGAACTGTGTCAGGCTCGAAAGAGTGTCTCAATGTCATTTTAAGTGGAAGTATCCTCTCCTCAGGATAATTTCATCTATCTGGAGAAATGAGAAGTGAAAAATAAAATCAATCAGTCATTGACTTCAGATTGCATATCTCCGTTTTTACAATTTTGAAGTAGTTTCATCTATTGTGAGTTTGAGTTCTTTGTACAATGGTGCTCAGGTATATCAACAATCTATTGCGGCAGTATGTATTCAAGATTGGCCTAGGGAGAGAATGCTTGTACAAATACTGGATGATTCTGATGATACAGATGTTCAAGCCCTTATTAAGGCAGAAGTGCATAAATGGCAACAGAAGGGTGTGCACATCATATACAGACATCGTCTTGTTCGCACAGGCTATAAGGCTGGGAATCTTAAGTCTGCAATGAATTGTGATTATGTCAAAGATTATGAGTTTGTCGCAATATTTGATGCTGATTTCCAGCCAGCTTCAGATTTTCTGAAGAAAACTATTCCTTATTTTAAGGTAATCTAGATATAAAAAATTTACTGTAGAAATTCTTTTATAAGCACACAGTTTCCTTTTTTTAATTTACATGGGAAGTTTCTACACATTTTCTTTCAGTCTTTGTTTAGCACGGGGTAACTCCCATACCAGCCATAAGAGTCAATTACCAGGCTGTAGTGCCAAAATCCAAATGCCAAGGCTGAGACGACTAATACATGATATTGCTCTTGGGTCTAAGGTTTAATGTAGTTTTATTAACACCTTGAATCCAGATTATACTTGAGTCCCCCTGGAGTGATGAGTGTAAGGCTGCATAGTGTCCTCCAGTAAAAAAAGCTGCAATTGTTATACCAAAAAGAGAAGAATATATGGGGAAACATGGCCAAAACCAATAACTGTGAGAAAGTGTCTTGTAACATAGGTACTTGATTTTCATTCACCTTGTTTAGGTTGATTATGAATATTGACAAATTAGGCTTCAAATGACCATGTTTCCCATGTTGTTAACACATTTAGCCTCACGTCGGAAAGCATCTGGACATGACTGAAACACTTTTCTATATACGAAACTATCTGAATCATCAGAATGGCCTCTGTTTCGTAAGAATTTATAAAATATTTAATTTAAAAATAGGTAGAAATGAGTGGTGGATAAGTGAGTACTATTTGTGGGTCCATTGAAATGCATGGTTGAAAATGAGGTTTGACAATTTATAAATTTTGCCTAACAGAGGCTAAATAATCTTTATTACACTGTAAAAATTGTGGTAAGGAACAAATTGTTTCTTGTATTTTGTAGGGTAAAGACGATCTTGCCCTGGTGCAAACCAGGTGGAGTTTTGTCAACAAGGACGAGAATTTACTGACGAGGTTGCAGAACATAAATCTGGCTTTCCATTTCGAGGTCGAGCAACAAGTCAATGGGTGGTTCATCAACTTCTTTGGTTTTAATGGAACTGCTGGTGTGTGGAGAATCAAAGCCCTGGAGGACTGCGGTGGCTGGTTGGAGCGAACAACAGTTGAAGACATGGATATTGCTGTCCGTGCTCACCTTTGTGGTTGGAAGTTTATTTATCTGAATGATGTCAAGGTTTGTCAGCTATTGAGATTTGTGCTGTCCACATAATACTTGTTCCATATGGTGGTTCAGTTCTTTCTCATCTTGTGCAGTGTTTATGCGAACTACCTGAATCTTATGAGGCATACAAAAAGCAGCAGCACCGCTGGCACTCAGGACCCATGCAGTTGTTCCGCTTGTGCTTTGTTGACATACTACACTCGAAGGTTGGTGAGGTTCAACTGTCTACGTTTTCACTCAGTGTTCTTGCCTAAAGTCAATTTTTAGTGTGCATGGGTGAAACGAAAATTAGACTAATCAAGATATTCAGCTTTGTTGTAGATACATCTATTCCCATGTTTTTTTGAGGCACTTCACATGAGCTCCAACCCCTACTGCCCCTCTCCCTTTCCTGTTATTTTCATGGTGGAGTGTCTGAGCTCCCCCATCTCCTCCACATGCTACCCACAGATTTCTACATCATATTGCACCCACGTGTGTTAGAAGTGCTTGGCTGCTCCTAAGCAAATAATGCTTTCTTTACCCGTGAAGAATTTCTATATTCCAATGATTATCTATATCCTCATACTCTATTTTCAAATGTTACAACCAATTCAGAACACTCATAGATTGGGCATATATTTATTTATTATGCACTTTTTCTTCCTATCAAGTTCAAAATTTCCGCACTCTACCAAGTTATTGCATTGATTGTAGGGCCGTAGGCTATCATTTTATTTTAATACGAACTTCTTAACATTTCAGGTGAGCTGGGTGAAGAAAGCAAATCTAATACTTCTCTTCTTCCTCTTGCGGAAGCTTATACTACCATTTTATTCGTTTACTCTGTTCTGCATTATTCTTCCGTTGACCATGTTCCTGCCAGAAGCTCAGCTGCCTTTTTGGGTTGTTTGTTATATCCCAGGACTTGTCTCTATACTGAACATCCTTCCTTCTCCTCGATCATTTCCATTTATCGTGCCTTATCTTCTTTTCGAGAACACAATGTCTGTGACCAAGTTCAATGCCATGGTATCAGGACTTTTCCAGTTGGGAAGTTCTTATGAGTGGATCGTCACCAAGAAATTGGGTAGATCATCAGAAGCAGATTTAGTTGCCATGGTGGAAAATGAATCTGCGCCTTTGGTGGAAAGGGGTGTGGTCCCTAGGTCATCCTCCGAATCAGGTCTTGCTGAACTTAACAAACTAGAAATGACCAAAAAGACCGGGAAAAAAAGAAGAAACCGTCTGTACAGGAAGGAACTTGCTCTTGCATTCATATTGTTGACAGCATCAGTGAGAAGCTTGTTATCCGCACAGGGAATTCACTTCTATTTCCTCTTGTTTCAAGGTATCACTTTCCTAGTTGTTGGCCTTGATTTGATAGGAGAACAGGTGAGTTAATGCAACTGATTTTCATTGTGTTGCTAGCTGTTCTGCATGGATTAAGCCATGAACACAAAAAGAAATCAAGCATTTGCTTATAATTCACGTAACATTGTGACCCAGGGAAAGGTCCACATTCATACGTTTGACGAAGGATTTTATACCATTTTGTTAGTGTTAAATTATATGCCCTCAATTGATGCAAGTGGCTTTTAAGTTGTGGAGATCTCATGACAAGAGTATATATAGCAGTAGGATCATTGGATTTTATCAGAGTCTGTTAGAACAATTTGATTTTATTGTACATGTTGCTGTGTAAGTTTAGAGGCTTTTGTTTCATTCTTAATATTTGTAATTGACAATGTGATGTACAATTACATATATTTTTATGGGAAAAGGAAACATTCACTTGGGGTTTATGTTATCAGTTATGAGTGATGTTGTGAAGTTAATTGCTGCATCCATTATCCAAATAAATGGTGATTAGTGCATGTTTGGCAAAGCTTAAAAAATTACTTTTAAGTAAATGAATTTTTAGACCTAACTACATCAACTCAGAAAAAGAGCACATGTTATTTTGAAAGAGACGTTACTTGTAGATCCAAGCTCGAAATCAACGGATTTGCAGATTTGACTAACGACGAATTCCTTGCAAAGTATACCTAACACTCGATGCCAACCTTTCATATATCATCAACTTTGCTATGTTCAATCATCGAAATGTACGAGCAGTACGACTTACTCTTCATTGACGAGCAAGAGTCAAAACCTAACTATGCAAGTCTATGTTTGATCCTCATTTTCTGAAACCCATTTGTTTTTTTTTTTAAATTCATTTTCAGCCACATATTTTACAAGACTCGTACCCTTGTTTGATCCCCATTTTGGGGAAAAGATGTATTTCAGAATAGTGATTTTTTATTGAATGTTGTTAAAAGATGAGAAAAACCTTTCGATTCACGTGTAAAATTATTTTGATGAAAAATGTGCGGTTGAAAATGAGTTTTGAAAAAATGGGGATCAAATATGGACATAACTTTTACAAACTTTTTAATCATACTAGTTGGCGCCTCGTGCGATGCACGAGTTTTGTACTTATTATATGTTTATTAGCGTGTATATAATGATAATAACAACGTAAAATAAAAACCTTAAATATCATATTGATTGATCAAAATAGAATACAGGATTAGGAGATACAATAAAGAGCTGAAAATATCAGAACTACAGGAGAACTGAACAATTTGATTCGCATAAGAATTTCTGACAGTTCCACCATATCCAGTGACTAAATCACGCATGAAAAACATGAGCCTATGAGTTATAGTCCCAGAAACATCAGCATGCCCGCTAAAAAAACATAAATACAGTGTATATCAGTTCAGCCCATCTTCATCATGGGACCAAAAGCTCAACATTAGGAGTAAAAGGCCTTATATATCGTATCGTAGACAACATTATACTCTCTTACTACTAAACAAAATCTGAAAAAGGTAAGAGGTTATTGTGTTATTTATGAGTATCCAAATCATTTACTTAAAACGAAATTAATGTTTCACTTCCAATGAGCATTAATCGAATTTCTAAAGATGTAGTAAGTGAAAAGAAACAAAAGCAAACAGAACTTATTTAGGGTTCAGGTCCCTCCCCCGCCGTCAATCATCATCAGAAAGTCCGACCTTTAACCGTTTTACACAATTCTATATATTAACCCTTATTGATCGGACAACGCTTTTAATTTCCCTTCTTCGCAACGAAATAACTATATTTTAACCTTGAAAATACGCTAATCATTTGAAAGAGGCCTCAGAATACGAGAACATAACACGAGTATTATCAACACGAAAATCTATCAATTTTCTTCCAATGGAGATCTCTATCAAGACTTTTTTATGCTACATGATCCATGAAGAAATAAGTAACTAAATGCCCAACTTTTCATTAAACTACACGTTGACGATTTAAGGATGGAACACTAAATGTCAATGCTCAGTTAATTACAAATAAACATCAAAACTGAGTTAACGTGCTAAATAACAAGTTAGTTGAACCATATTAATTAAAATTCATACCACTTTGATGTTTAGAAACAAGATGCAGTAAAGGAACTTGCCTTTGTGGGGTCAATTATGCCAGCGGCCATTAGATCCTCGTATGTTCCAGTTGCGGCATTGTAACCATACTTAGGATTATCATTGGCCAACACCTAAACAAAGAATCTCATGTCAATTGAACACAATTCAGATACAAGCTCTAGAACGATTAATTTTGAACATGGCACGAAAGCAGTTGAGTCAAGCCTCACCTTCTCTATCACAACACTTCCATTTACCCCAACATTTTTGGCTATTAACTTCAATGGATAACTGAATGCTCTCTTAACAATATCTGCTCCAATCTGCCGCCATTCCAATTAATCCTTGTTTATCAATCATACAAAACCCAGTATCACATCTCCCTTGAGTAAATTATTAGCACAAAATTAGAAAAAAAAAAAAAGGCAGAGAAACAAAGTAATTAGCCTCCGCGCGGAGTCCCAAATCCGCGTGAGGAGGTTTGGAACCTCCGCACGCGGAGGCTTTAAAAAAAATTTTTTTTTTTTTTTTTTTTTTCCCTCTTCAAACCTCCGCACGCGGAGGCTTGAAAAAATTTTTTTTTTTTTTTTTTTTCCAAACCTCCGCACGCGGAGGCTTTAAAAATTTTTTTTTTTTGCTGCTTTTTTTCTTCTTCTTTATATTTAATATCCAATTCCAAAAAAGCGGCGAAAATCGACGACCGACTAAAGAAAGAAAATACAGTGAATTTCGGCGCCTACATTTTAATTGGTAAAAGCAAATTCTCGGCGCCTATTTTTTTTCTCGGCGCCACCCTTTTTTTCCTCCGAACAGTAACTCTTTTTAATATATAGATTGTCCTATATAGATAGAGGACAGAGAGGAGGAATTTGTTAAGAAACTGGGGATAAACAGGGAAAACCAAAATAGGCCATAAATGAACAGTAAACTGCGGATTCCCTCTTTTAATAGAGGAGTAGATATTTCATTAACTTTTATTAAAATTTAATAAAAATTAAACTTTTTAGCTAAATTAAACCTGGGATAAATATATTTTCTATGCAATACTCTTGAGAATTGAATTAAAATTCTTAAAATATACTGATCCTCCCATACACAATTTGGGTCAATAGCTCGTGTGAGCACCACGTGGGCCAACATTTGAAAAATGCAAAAATGGAACATTACGGTCACATTCTCTTTTTGGGCTATTTTCAGTTTTCGGTTTACTACCTATTTTTATAAATGAATTTCCTGGAAATGAGTTTAAAATTTACAAAGAAAACGAAAAAATGTCAAAAAAGTCATTTTGACCGTTTAAGTTAAAATCAAATCAAAACTTCATTTTTTTTTTTTTAAAAACAATTTTTCAAAATAACAAAAAGAACGCATTTTCGGCAATATCAAAATGGACACTCAAAACACAAAACCCAAAATGAATTCAAAACTCAAAACTAAAACATGAAAAGAACAGCCCCTAAAATTTCTAAATTAAGAAATAAGTTCTAAAATTTCAAAAATTAGGTCATAATTAAATTTTATTAATTAAATAAATAATTAAAACTATTTTATTAATTAGATATATTAAAGTCACAATACTATACAATTTATGATCACAATTATATATTAGTCACAATTACTAAATGTTTCGATATCAAATCACAAATTTTATAAATCACCATTTATTACCAATCACAAATAATCAAATTAATCGGTCATGTATTATTTTTCAGTCACGGAGTATAAATTTCACAGGTCATAACTTATTCATCGATCGCAAATTATTAAATTTATAGACCACATATTTTTAATCACAAATCACAAATTTTATAGGTCACAATTTATTTTACGGTCACAAATTATTAAATTAATTGGCCACATGTTATTTCTCGACCAAATATTATCAAATTAATTGGTCACAAATTAAACAAATTGTGAGTCACAATTACAAATTTAGTCACAATTGTACGTTTTTTTAGTTCACATATTATTTATTGGTCACAAATTATACATCTTCTTGATCACATTATTTATTGGTTATAAATTAACCAACTTATTGGTCACAATCACTCAAACAATTGATCACAAACTTTCTTCATCTCATTCCATTCCATCACATCCCATCCACCACTACCACAACCATTCCACCGCAGACATTACTATACCACCAACCACCACCACTATTTGCAAACTTTAATGCAACAATAAACTTCAAACTTACAATCACCTCCTTGATCTAGATGTTGAACGTCCAAAGCAGCTTCCAATGCTTATTTCTCTACCCTTAAAACTAGATCCACCACCAATTCACCACCATATATGCCACATTTAAATTACTAAAACACGGATGTCATCACAGATTTAAACAACTACCTTCCCCAAACCACTCAAAACACCCCAAAATCGCGCTGCAAAGTCGCTAGCATTGTTGCTGCAACAGTGTCTTGCTGGGCGGCGCTCAAATTTCCGCTACACGACGACGATGTAGTAGCGTAGTGAGCGTTGCCCAATGGTCATCGTGGTATGCAATATAGAGAGAAAATGGAGAGGATATAGAGAGAGATAAGAAAGAAATGATTAGGGTTTGGAAAGTGAAATGTGATTGAGTGGGAGTGATGGAGTTGATTAGCGTATTTTCATAGTGGTAGATTAATTTAATTCTATAATATTATTATTTAAAGTTAAAAATTTGAATTATTATCTGATTTTTGTATAAGAAACTTTCAAATGTTGTAAAAATAGAGAATAAAAGTCAATAGACTTTCGTGTATTATAATGAGAATCAAAGCTCTATATTTATAGGGAATGATTAGTGATACATATGGTCATAATTTCTAGGGTTGCACCAAAGTAATTACAGTTACACTATCTATTCATACTTTTTAGGTTCTTTTTACTTTTTAGGAATTTTATTTTATTTTATTTTTAAAGTAGCTTGGTTGGGTTGGGCGGCTTTATTCGATTTTTATGAGTTAACCCATAACCCGATCCGACCCGACCAACTCAACCTATGTAAAAACAACAAAAAAACCAACCTAACATGATCGGGTTGGTTTGGGTTGGGCCGGTTTGGTCGGGTTTTGCCCACCTCTAATCTTTGTGTTGGTGTAGAGCTATATCTTGAAAAGAGGTTTTCATAAAAAGTTATGTCGGGTCGAGTACAATTTGTAAGATAAATTAATGCTCTAATTGCACTAAGATATGATATTTCAGGACCAAAAATCTTTTCTCCATCTTCAAGTGGACGAAAATTATCATTTTCAAATCAAGTGATCGAACAACCATAAGTGATGCCAATAGATGTGTATTATCCATATAAAAGCGTTTTAAGAATTTTTATGTATATGTAGATTGATGAACAAATAATCATTATGAAAAATGTTCAATATGCAACCCGATACAAAATTTGTTTTTTCCCAAATCTTTCATCTTAAATTCATTTTTTAAATAATTTGCGATTTGTGTTGAGTTCTTCGAAAATTCCAATTAAACTTAAGTCATCAACAAAAACTGCCACAATTGCAAATTCAATATTTGTTTTCTTTATGAAAACATATAGGTAGATATTGTCATTTTTATAGCATTCATTTGACAAATATTCGTTAAGACAATTATACCACATACATCCGATTTGTTTCAATCCACATAGTGATCTTTACAATTTAATTGAGAACATGGTTCTCGAGCATGTATAATTTGTTTCTTGCACTTTAAGTATTTAAGAGAATTTTATATATGTCACTATCAAGTGAACCATACAAATAGGCAGACGCTATATCTATAAAGCGCATATCGAGCCTTTGTGATACAATCAAACCAATTAAGAATCTAAAGGTGATGATATCCATTATGGGAGAATATATTTCCTAATAATTAATTATTTATCTTTGTGAGAAATCTTGAACTACGAGTTAGGCTTTGTATTTTGTGATTTCATTATTTTCATTTCTCTTTCGTACAAAAACACATTATCTAACAAGGATTGCATTTTCAGGTGTTTGAATTACATGTCCAAACATTTTTCATTTATTTAAGGAATTCAATTCCATATGTATGACTTCTTCTCACTTTGACCAATCATTTCTATTTTGACAGTTTTTAACAGATAGTGGTTCATGATCCTCATTTTGCATAATATCAAGAGCCATGTTAAAAATTAAAATTTTGTCTATAATAACATTATTTTTTTCCCATAATTTATGAGATAACATATAATTTATTGAAATTTCATTATTTTAGGACATTGATGATTCTTCAGGAATCATATTTTTAATATTTGATTGATCAATCTTTTCTAATGTTACTTCTTCTAAAGTTTTTTGGTTAGTTTTTTTCTTGTACTTCTCATTTTCGAGATACAGTATTTTGAACCAACTGATCGACCATGCTTCGGCGTATTTGAGATTCATTTGCTATAGCAAATTGTCATGTATGAATATCAATTACTGATGGAATATTTCTTTCTAGTATATATGATTTTGTCACTTTTCTTATATCAACAAATACACCTGTTAATTGATTTGTAACTCTTTGCAAATAAATGATTTTTTCAACCTTTTACTCATATTGATTATTGTGACGAACAAAGTGAGATAGAGTTGTTTAAAAAAAATTACCTTATTTATCAGGAAGTTTCTAAAGTTGGGAAAGTCATTTTATTAAAATGATAATCTACAAATCGTGCAGTAAATAAATCACATGTTAAAGGTTTAAGATACCTAATAATAGAGGTGAACTAAAACCCACATAAATCCAAGTTTTCGTTGGGGACCCATTTTAGTCCGTTGTAGGGGTGAAATATGCTCTTGAACAACACAACTAAAAACTCGCGTGTGAGAAGTATTAGGTTCAAGATTAAATGCTGGTTGCACATGTGAATATTTATAACACACAATTGGTCTGATACGAACCAATAACACATAATGTAATATGGCATGGCCCCAAACGGAAGTTGAAATTTTTGTTTTCATGAGTAATGATCTAGCAATAAGTTGTAGACGTTTAATAAATTATTCCACTAAACAATTTCGTATATGGACATGTGCAACCGAATGTTTGATAATAATTCCAATTGACATCAATAATTATAAAATGCTTGTGATCTAAATTCACCAGCATTGTCAAGACGAATAGTCTTGATTGAGTAATCAGGGAATTGCGCTTGTAATTTTATGATTTGAGCAAGTAATCTAGCAAAAGCTACATTCCTAATGAAAAGTAGGCAAACACGTGACCATCTAGTAGAAGAATCAATTAATACTATAAAATAACGAAATGGTCCACATGGTGGGTGTATTGGTCCACATATATATATCTATGAATCATTTTCAAGAAAGTTAGAGATTCAATATTGACCTTTGTAGTCGAAGGTCTAATGACTAACTTGCTTTGCGAATAAGCTACACATGGATAATCATTAGGTAAAAGAATCTCAGAACGATTTTTTTAAGGTTGTTAATTGAGAGAGCTTCATCATTGAGAGATCTATTCATTCCATCATTCAACCTTCATCTTGTGTGAGTGTTTTGGTCAGAAAAATATCAAATTCAATATCCAAATACCAAAAACCAAACTTCCTACATATCTATCAAAGGTGCTGAAGATCGATAAAGGTGACTAGAGTTCCAGTCCTGAAGAACGAGTTGTTTTTGGTGATCCACGGAAAATAGACGATTCTACCAAGTTAGGGCTGCTGCAGGATAGTGGAGTCTCAGGAGAGCATTTGTTATTGTAACTAAAATTGGCGCACGAGAGCACATAATTTAGAAGAGTTATCAGAATTGCAGTCAAGAAATCGAATAGTTCGTGTCATCGTCTAGTTTGGTAGACTGTAAGTACATAATCATTTATAGTAGATTGACTGGCAAAGTACCCAAAGTTTTTTCCAGTTGGGTTTCTCCATGAACAATTCTTGTATTCTTTACTGCTTTATTATTTATTATTTATGATATGCAAACTGCGGTAATTCAACATAGGATAATTTGACTTGCATGATTAACCATCTAGATAAGAATTAAAAGTGATTTGTTGTTTAATTCGTAATTGTTTTTAATTCCACATAAAATACCTATTCACCCCATCTAGGTATTGTTAGGGTCGAACTTGCGTTTTTTCAATTGGTATCAGAGCTTAATTTCAATTCCTGACCCTTATTTGATTTAGTCTAGATGAGTAGTTCTTTGTCTGTACCGCCATATTTTGATGGCAGTAATTATGCCTACTGGAAAGTTCGAATGAGAGCTTTTCTTAAGGCATTAGATGAACGTATTTGGATTTGTGTGCAAAATGGGTGGACTCCGCCTACAACAACTGTTGATGGTGTAGTTACACCCACTGATATTTCTTTGTGGACCAAAACAAACTTGGATGAATGTAATTGGAATAGTAAAGGTCTGCATGCTTTGTTTATGGTTGTGTCTCCTGAGAAATTTAGAAGAGTGTCTATGTGTGAGACAGCTAAGGAAGTTTGGGACATTTTGGAGACAACCCATGAGGGTACTAAAATTGTGAAAAACTCCAAATTGCAAATGTTGACGTCTAGATTTGAAGAACTTAGGATGAATGATGATGAGAGATTTGATGAGTTCTATGCTAAGTTGAACGATATTGTGAACTCTAGTTTTAATCTAGGCGAAAGGATCCCTAAGTCGAAAATCGTTCGTAAGGTTCTTAGATCCCTACCTGAAAGGTTTAGACCTAAGGTAACTACAATTGAAGAAAGTAAGGACCTAGACAGCGTTAAAGTAGAAGAACTCGTAGGATCTCTCCAAACTTATGAATTGACCTTAGCACAGCCTAAGAAACAAAAATCCATCGCCATGAACACTATTAGAGAAGTTGAGAGCGAGTCCAATGATGAAATTGCATATATTGTTAAAAAACTCCAGAAGGTAATGAGGAATAGAAGAAAGCCTCATGCACAGAGTAGTGAAGTCTCTAATAAACTCTCGAGAGGTAGACGTGAGAAAAATACCTCTAGGACTCCCATTAGTAAAACTCAATATGTCCAATGCCATGAGTGCAAGGTTTACGGTCACATTAGGAGTGAATGTTCTAATTTGATGAAGAGTTCGGGTAAAGAAAGGCGTAAGGCTTTAGCCGTGACCATGAGTGATGAGGAGTCAGATTCTAGTTCTCATGATGAGACATCTAAGGGTGAGAGTGAACGATCGAGAGAATTGTTGAATTGTCGTGTTGCTCACCTTGCTCTCAAAGCGCAAAATAATTCCATGTGGTATCTTGACAGTGCATGTTCAAGACACATGTGTGGTGACAAATCTCTATTTTCTTCACTTGATGAGTGGAATGGTGGTGTTGTTACATTTGGTGATGGAGCTACTGCACCGATACTTGGAAAATGAGTTGTGAGTATTGCTGGACTACCTGCCATCTCAGATGTGCTATATGTGAAAGGTTTAAAGTCCAATTTGTTGAGCATCAGTCAAATTTGTGATGCTGATTTTGAGGTTACCTTTGTCCAGAAAAGGTGTTCTGTATATGACTCGACTGGTAACATTGTTCTTGAAGGTGTGAGAACGTCTGAAAATTGTTACGGAGTCTTACCTAATTCTAATTACAGGTGTAGTAGTGCCAAGATCAACGTAACTGAGCTGTGGCATCAATGACTGGGTCACATGAACCATAATAGTCTGTCTAAACTTGCCAAGAAGGAGATTGTCAATGGCCTACCTAAGCTGGATAATTCTGATACCACTGTTTGTGGTCCGTGTCAACAAGGTAAACAGCTTAGGGTACCCCACAAACAAACTTCTAAGATCTTGACGAGCAAGCCTCTTGAATTACTCCATATGGATCTGATGGGACCATCGAGGACCGAAAGTCTTGGTGGTAAAAGATATATCTTGGTTGTGGTAGATGACTTTTCTCGGTTCACTTGGATTGAATTGCTGAGAGATAAAACTGAAGTGTTCGGTCTTGTCATCTCATTGTGTAAGAAACTTAGAAATGAGAAAGGTTATTCTGTGTCCAGAATTCGTAGTGATCATGGTAAGGAGTTCGAAAACTCAAATCTTGAGAACTTCTATCTGGAGGAGGGAATCCAACATGAGTTCTCCTCACCGATCACTCCACAACAGAATGGGGTAGTTGAGAGAAAAAATCGTGTGCTTCAAGAAATGGCAAGAGCTATGCTTCATGGTAAAGATTTGGCTATGCATTTCTAGGGTGAAGCCATAAATACTGCATGTCACATTGTCAATAGAGTTTATCTTAGACCAAAAACTGACATGACTCCGTATGAGATCTGGAAGGGTAAACGGCCTACTGTTAAGTACTTTTGCGTATTTGGCAGCAAGTGCTACATTCTGAGAGACAGAGAGAACTTGGGAAAGTTTGATTCCAAGAGTGATGAAGGTATATTCTTAGGATATTCCAAGAATAGTCAGGCTTATCGGGTGTACAATAACCGCACACGCGTTGTGATGGAATCTATCAATGTGGTGGTTGATGATGCTTGTAGTGAGGGAGAGATTGGCAGAGAGTGTGTTGAGCTGGAACAGTTGGAAGTTGATCCAGTCAAGATAATTGAACCTAAGGAAGGTTCAATTCCGGATCTCCCACAAACATCAAATGAGATGGTTGTTTCAACTAAGGATTCTACCTCTGATAATGAAGCTAAACCACCTAAAGAACCTTCGTCCAGAATCAAATTGAATCACCCTAAGGATAATGTGATTGGAGATATAAAAGAAGGAATGAGACTTCGCAAGAGGGTTTTGAACAATCTGTCATATGCGAGCTATGTGTCTCAGATTGAACCGAAGAAGGTTGAGGAAGCCCTTAGGGATGAATGTTGGGTTAATGCTATGCATGATGAGTTAAATCAGTTTGTTAGAAACAAAGTTTGGGACTTAGTGCCTAGGCCTGATGATTGCAATGTGATTGGTACTAAGTGGATATTCAAGAACAAGACGGATGATCAAGGTACCATTACGAGAAATAAGGCTAGGTTGGTTGCTCAGGGATACACTCAGGTTGAAGGTGTTGATTTTGATGAAACTTTTGCCCCGGTAGCTAGGCTTGAATCCATTAGAATTCTCCTCGCGATTTGATTACGTCCAAAGTATAACGCGGTGTTGTAGTGTAGCTTTGGGGTGTCGTATCCACAGGGAGATGGAAAAGTTGTCAAAGGTTCCAAAAGGTTGATCGTTCTCTCAAAATGTATAGAAAATCTCAATGTAGGGAAATTAAGATCAATGCTTGAAATAATGGAATTAAAATCAATGAATTAAGGTAGTGAAGCATCAGAATTCCCTCATTCGGATCGGATCATTTAACATCAATCATTCATTTTTATAACACAATTAGAGGCTTTCATCCCGACGCTCTAATAGGAGAATTTATCGTTCAAACCAATTAATTTCAAAAGTAATCCTAAGAATTAGATTTCCCTTAACAATTTCCCACCGTTATTTATTGAAATCAGATTACAAATCGACCCTATACATATAGCATAAAGTAGTAAATAATCATACCAATAAAATAATTGAGGTAAAAATTCAACAACTAGTTCAATCATTCGATAGAAAGAGCGTGACTAAATCTATGAATAATTTAGTAAAAGTTAAATCAATCTCAACATAGGTTCATGAAATTGGAATTCAATAAGTAATTCAATCAACAATGGAAGAAACATGATTAAATCCACGAACAATCTCATAATTATTAAACCAATTTCAGAATAAATTCACAAGAGTGGGAAAACTAAATCTTGAATTGTTTACAACATGAAATCTCAAAAGAATGAATGAAAAGTGTTAAAATCACCGAATCCGATTGAGTTCCTTCCTCACTTCACCAATGTTTATTAGTTCCTCATGAAGTTCTTGAGCAAAAAGTGATGATAGAATGGTGTAGAATGAAGAATTTGGCGTTCTGGGGTGTTTTTAGGGTTGAAAAGTCGTACAAGATATGTTACCAAAGGAGTTTGAGTCGTAGAAGGAAAGTGGGATTTCAGGTCCAGAATGAACCATGCGTACGCATAGTTCAATTCTTGCATATGCATAATGCACTAAAAATGACCTCAGTAGTTATTTTTTGGCATCTCGCGTACGCACAATATAAAATTCTCCTATTGAATAGCTTTCAGTGTTTTGATCATATCTTCCTCTCCCGATATTCGATTGAGGTGATTCAAGATGATTTGGAAAGCTGACTCAAAGGGCTACAACTTTGATTCAGATATAATCATCCAATTCGGTCGTTTTCCATGTCAGAAATTGGTCTCAATATGAGACTGAAAACTGGTGCAAAACTTTTCAACTTGAAAGTTGATTTGTGATCATGTTTTGGCTGTATTTCATCCTTTGACTCCTTTCATCATCAAATTGATCTCTAAAACTCTCGAGTCTTCATCACAAGGTTGGAAACAAGTTTAGAGTATTTGCTCTTCAGTTCTTGAACTTTCACTTTCTTCTATTTTGATCATTTTTCACTTGTTTCTCCATTTTCCACCGTTTTCACCCATTTACCACCTAAACCAAGATATAGAATTACTTAGTGCATTTAGGCATCAAATAATCATAGAAACGCAAATATTAATGGGTGAAAAACGTAATAAATATGCTATTATCACACCCCAACTTGCTTATTGCTAGTCCCTAGCAATTTAATGCAGAGCAAGATGAATGAATGACCGGTCTATATCACAAGTGAAATTGTTAAGTTCTAATTTAACCACATGTTACCCTCTTCAAACTCAATACCATACAAAATTAACAATGTTACGATTATCAAGACGTCAAAGACTCATGCCAAATGTGTGAGTGTGTGTCAAGCCATAGCCATCTTACCGCTAACCCTAACACATGTAACATCAAGTATATCTCAAGCTGAAGGTTCAACTCCATAACTCACAGGTATCAAAGTGTTTAGTACGGGGTTTCTCTCTATGGAGTTGAGAAAGATGTACACTCAAAATTGGAGGCTTAAATATTTATGAACAAGCAACAAGCAAACATTGATTATGTGATAGGCATACTACCAAATGAGAATTCATCAACTTCTTACCACAACCTACTTGGGATCAAAATGGTCAATACAAAGGGTTGTAATGAAGTTTCGGTTGGATCGTATGAGAAGAACGGATATAAAAATTCAAATACTTCCAAGCACATAGTTAGATATCTTATCGAACATCTCGATTGATCACAACTTCCAATAAATACCTATTTTGGTATTTCAAAACCCCAAAATCAATCAATTTTTGTTTCATTTTTTTTAAATTTTTTTTTCGATTTTTTTTTTCAAATACTTGACACTAGTAAACTTTTGTCATTTTTCTTGCTTCAATTT
>JAGHKM010000098.1:0-39153 GCA_019097785.1 Fraxinus excelsior
ATTTTGAATTAACCAAAATGGGTTGTAACACACCCTAAAGTAGAATCAATACCGAATGCTTTTACAGAAGGCCCATTGCTAGATTGTACACATTCTACTCCACTTAAAGCATGCTCAACAAAATCAACATTCACATACCTTGTTCCACTAGGTCCGTCTCTAGCAATTGAATATAATGGCACTGCAGGTGATGGTGGCAAGGCAGCATTATCCATATCTTCGAAACTCCACTGAGTTGTATTCTTCAAATTTGACCATTTATAAGCTCCTAAAGGTATTGTACCAAACTGAATATCCACCACGGTACTGAACCTATGCTGATTGACTTTTCTAGATTTTGCACGACCCTGCAAGATGTATAACTAAGACCTTTTCTATCCATCCAATACAACTTGGGCACCCTTACAAACCTTCAAAACTCCACATCCACCAAAGAACTCATAACCTTTTGAATCAAGGATAGACAACGAGATGATATTCTTCTTCAAATCCAGAACATGTCGAACCTAGCCAAGTGTTCTAATTGTCCCATCCAAAAGCTTCAATATGACTATACCAATTCCAGCAACCTGACAAAATGCGTTGTTTTCCATAATCACGACACCTTTGGAAACAGTTTCATATGTAGTAAATAAGTCCTTATTAGGACACATATGAAACACACATGCTGAATCAAGAATCCAATCATCTTTCGGTTTAGACTTAATGTCAGAAATAGCTAAGATATCTCCATCACTTACAACGTTCTTTGCGAGGTCTGCTTCGCCTGAAATATCTGAATGTCTACTTGCAGCCATCTTTTCTTTATTCTGTAATTTGTAGCAATCCTTCTTCAAGTGTCACTTCTTGCAATAGTTACAAATCTGATTACTGAACTTAGACTTCGATCTGCCCATTCCAGAACTACCATGAGCAATTAGACCTTCTCCATCTCTGGCCTTAGAAACCAAATGCTTCATCTTCTCTTTTGAATACAAAGCATCATACACCTCATCTATGGTGAGAGTATCATGATTATACAAGATCGTGTCTCTAAAAGAAGAAAACGAAATGGGCAACGAACACAATAGGATCAAGGCCAAATCTTCTTCATCATACTCTACTTTCAAAGTTTCCAAATCAGCGACAATCTCTTTAAATATAGCCATGTGATCTTCCAATGATCCTCATTCTATCATGCGATGAGAGTATAAACGCTGCTTGAGGTTCAACTTGCTTGTTAGACTTTTAGTCATGCACAATTGCTCCAACTTCAACCATAAAGCAGCTGCTAAATTCTCCTTCAAAACATCCTGAAGAATAGTATTTGATAGATGAAGATGAATGTGAGAAATTACCTTTTTATCCTTCCGTAATTTCTCCTTCACGGTCAAAGTTGTGGACATCTTGTCAATTCCCAACAACGCATCATCCAAATCTAGCTGTGTAAGTATTACACGCATTTTAACCCGCCATAACAGAATCTAGTACTTTGATCTAAAAGAAAAATTTCATACATTATGGAAGCGATCACGAACAAAAACTTCGAACAAATCAAACCTTACAATTTGCGGAACTGCTGAACTTTGGCTATGATAGCGCTTTTTCGAATTGATACCACTTTTTGGGACACCAATCACCGAATTGAGATATTGACGTTACATGGCAAATAATAATAAAGTATATGATCAAGAACAAAATAATAAAAGAAGACAAGAATATGGAGAGGAATTAGGATATTTTATTGCATCAAGAATAATAGAGAAGAGAAAAGACTATTATAGTGATCCTAAAAGCTAGTAATCATAAATCTCACATTATAAAATTGTATAGAAGAGCCTAGTATTTATAGAAAACATGTAGGGAACGTCAAAACCCTCTTGGTAGAGTTGTTGATGAAGTATGATGCCAAAAATTGAGTCCAAAACGAAGTAGGAGAAGAAAAACACACATTCGGGCTCAGAAATTCCCTGCGAGCCTGGCTCGGCGCCTAGGCATCAGGGTTCTATCCTATAATTTCATTGTGGCACTACGATGCCATTTCCTTGGCGCCGCGGCGCCCATCCCTCAGGTTAATGCTCCAAAAAATGTCTTTTGCCATCCAAAAGTCCTCCTTCAAGTCAAACTTCTAATTATCATTGAAATTTGATCTTCATAACTTAGAACTATACAAACTCAAATACTTTAAACTTCTTCAAATCATCCAAATACCAAATCTCCAACTCCCAATGGGCTTCCAAAATAGAATTTCAACTTGACATAGGACTCCAATAGCATTCCAAACTTGAATTCTTCATGATGTGCACTTCAATTAGAATTCTTCAATTACTTCAACAAGGAATTCGGGTCATACCCAAATTCTATCAAAGTATATGAGTCGATTTTTTTGGGATGGAGTATGCCATAGAAATTGATTAAATACTGTGTGTCTTTGAGTTGAATCAAAAAAATATTTATCTAGTTTGATTAAAAAAAACAAATATTTAGCATGAATTTGATCATTTTATTTTACTAATCATAATAGTAGCAGTAAAAGATGGAAATATATGAATTACCATTTTTATGTCATTTGTTATTAAAAGTGATAGGAATGTAAAATGCATATTTTTCCCTCCTTATTTTATGCGCTCGTATGTTTATTTTGTGCTAAAATGTACTCATTACGCTCATATTTTGATTTAGGTGGCAATTCTATGGATATGACGTAATTTGGAAGAAATATGTGAAAAAGGACCAAAATGAAAGAAAGTGAAAGTTCAAGGACTAAAGTGCAAATATTCCAAACTTGTGTCTAACCTTGTGATGAAGATTCGAGAGTGTTAGAGGTCAATTGGATGAAGAAAGGATTCAAAGGGATGAAATATGGCCAAGACATTTTCACATATCAACTTTCAAGCTGAAAAGTTTTGCATCAATTTTCAGCCTCATATTGAGACCAATTTTGGACATGGAAAACGATTGAATTTGAAGATGGTCTCTGAATCAAAGTTTTAGCCCTTTGAGTTAGCTTTACAACGCATCTTGAATCGTTTCAATTGGATATCGGAAGAATAAGTTATGGCCAAAATACTAAAGGTTGTCCGGAGGAAGTTTCGTAAAACCATGCGGCCGCAAGCCTTTAATTCCATGCGGCCGCATAGACCATTCCCGAGAGTTAAAGTGTTGATTTCACTTGTTCCTTGCGGCCGCAAGCCTCTAAACCATGCGGCCGCATGGTTCATTTTCGGGACGAAAATTCTGGTTTCCTAATTTCAATCAAACACTTATGGAAACAAATCTTTCTACACTTTATAAACCCTAGAACACAACCAGAACGTAGAGGACGCCTCCCAACTCTATTCTTCTCTATTTTTCTCTTATATTCATGAATTGTAACTAAATTTTTACACTTGGTCGAAGGAGATTGAAGTCTCGGAACCACATATTGTGAGATCTAAATGATTTTTCTTAATTTAATTCATGTTTTTTAGTATTGAATATTCTTTTGCACTTATTTCCATGATTGTTATGTTTAATTGCTAGGAGGCCTACTAGTTTATTATTCGTTACAATCTACCGCTAAGTTAAATATCAAATCCGTAATTGTTTGATCCCTTTAACTTGTGAAGCACTAGGATTTGATGATTTTCTGCGATAGAGTTATTGAATCTTAAGAAGAATGTTTAAATAGATTGAATGCAACCGCTGATATTTGTGTTATCTAGTTCATCGATTTCTCTATTGTGTAAAACTGTTATTAAATTGAATCTTGAGCGCAGGTCTGGGGTTATTTATTAATTAGGGTTAATTAGAACACTGATTTCTAACTAACTAAAATTAAGGAGAAATAGGAAAATTATTCTAATGGTGAATATTTCGAGATACTAAATTAATTATCCTTGCATCTATGATCAATTGTGGATTTTCGAAAGGTGGATATTGACATGGACCAAGTTAGATCTTTTGATTGTTTTCGTCTAATTTAAGTTTTCATTGTTATTAATTGCGTATTTACAATTGTTTGCATACAAAAACCCCCCAATCATTGTACGAAGCATAAAATATTAAATTACACATTTTTCGTGGGATCGACCCTTACTTCCACTACTACATTAGTTTTAGAGGTTTAAGGACTATTTTTGGGTGCATACGACAGCACACCAAATTTTGGCGCCGTTGCCGGGGAGTGGTGTTAATTTATTTTTGTGCTTCTTTAGTTGTTTATTTTATTTTTAAAAAAATCATAATTTTTAGGTTTTTAGGCAATTTATTGTTTTTAGGAATTTTAGCGTAGAATTTTATTTATTTTTCTTACTCTAGTTTCTTTTTTAACTTGTTTTTCATATTTATTTTTTTTTATTTTTTTTTTTAGTTTCCTTGATAGTTTATGCCCATAACTCGATCTACAACTCAAGAAACTTGATTGCAAATATGGCTGCCAATTCTCAACAATTTGGCGCCAGATTTGATCCCCCTTCTAGACAAGTTAATGAGGTAAATGTTTCATCCATTGAACAACAACTTGCGAGTCTAACTACTCTTATTTGTCAAATGGCTGTAGGTACTATGCAAACAACAAAGACTTGTGGAATTTGTTCATTTGTAGGCCATCCAACTGATATGTGTCCAACACTTCAAGAAGAATCCGTTGAACACGTAAATGCAGTCGGTAGTTTTCCTGGACAACCACAAAGGAATTATGATCCCTATTTAAACACGTACAATCAAGGATGGAGGGATCATCCAAATCTTAGTTATGGGAATCGACAAGTGAATCAACCTATGAATCAAAATTGGCAGAATTTCCAGCAATATAATCAGCCATACCCTCCTAGACAACAACATGGACAAACTTCTAACTCTAGTATGTCTTTAGAAGATCTAGTTAAATCTCTTGCCACTAACACTTTACAATTTCAACAGGAGAGAAGGGCTAGCATTCAAAGGTTGGAAAATCAAATGGGTCAAATGGCTAACGCGGTCAGTAGGTTGGAGTCACAGAATTCGGGGAAACTACCCTCTCAAACAATGGTGAATCCAAAAGAAAATGTGAGCGTAATCATCCTGAGAAGTGGTGAAGAGGTTGAGATTCCGGTAAAGGCATCCCCTAAGCCGTTGGAGCAAGAAGATGAAGAAAAAGAGGTTGCAAACAAGACTGTCACCAATGATACTGAGGTGACTGAGCGTAAGTTTTTACCCCTCTCTGATTATAAACAAATACCTCATTTTTCTCAAACTTTAGTAGGATCTAGGAAATATGAACGAGATCATGATGAATTGCATGAAATTTTTAGTAAATATGAGGTAAATATTCCACTGTTAGATATGTTTAAACAAATGCCTCGTTATGCTAAATTTTTGAAACAATTGTGCATAAGTAAAAGGAAACAGAAATTGAAGGGAATTGAAAGGGTAAAAGTTGGAGAACAGGTATCTGCAATAATTCAAAAGAAACTTCCTGCAAAGTGCACGAATCCAGGTATGTTCACTATCCCTTGCATGATAGGCAATACTAAGTTTGAGAAGATCATGTTAGATTCCGGAGCATCTATTAATGTCATGCCATATTCTGTATACACTTCCTTGAAACTTGGACCTTTAAATAAAACTGGTGTGATAATTCAACTCGCTGATAAATCTAATGCATATCCTAAGGGGGTAGTTGAGGATGTTCTCGTGAAAGTTAATGAGTTGATTTTTCCTGTTGATTTTTATGTGCTTGACATGGGCAGTAGTAATCAAACTCTCCCTATTTTGTTGGGAAGACCATTCTTAAGGACATCCAAAACTGAAATGGACTTTCATAATGGCACACTAACCATGGAATTTGATGATAAAACTATTACACTTAATATTTATGATTCCATGAAACATCCATGTAATAATAACCATGTTCATTTTATTGATGTGATTGATCAATTAGCACATGATGTTTTCGAATTTGTTGCTACAAAAGAATGGGAAGTTGTCAATATTGAGCATCTTGGGAAGGAAAAAGAGGAGCTGACCTTAAACACTGAGTTACAAAGAACTATGGCAGCATTAAATGATCTTCCAAAGTCAGGTACCAGTTCTTATTTTGTATTACCAGTTTCTAATGAGAAGCATATATCTTCTGTTTTGCAGACTTTCATTTCGGATTTGAAGCCTCACCTTAGTCACTACAAGTATGTATTCCACGGAGGTGGAGGAACACTGCTAGTTATCATTCCCATTGAACTTGGTACATCGCAAAGAAGATCGAAGCCAATCATGATAGACCCGGGCTGAATAAGGAGACATTGAGTCGAGCCAAAGACAATAAACAAAGGCGCTACTTGGGAGGCAACCCAAGGGGAGTTCGTTCCTTTATCATTTTATTTTTGTTTTTATTTTTCACATTCTATTTTTTATTTTAGTTATATTTGTCCTTTTCTTTGCATTGGACCTTACATTGGGGACAATGTAAGTTTTAAGTGTGGGGGAGGAATTTAGATCTAGGTTGCATTTAGATTGAGTGAATTAATTTTTTTTTTAAAAGAAAAAATAAAATTGCATGATTTTTCAGGAAAATGAGTTGAGTTAAATGATTGTTTTTGGTTGTGTATGCTATTTGCTAGAATTAGATAGGCTTTTGAAGAACTCATAACATGATTGAATGAATAATCCTCCAACTTAGAGTTGATTAGTGGAGTTATTTTCTTTGAGGATGGTAGTAACTAAATTCTGTAGACAAAAGCCGGTGAGATTTTTGAGCCTTTAGACTGATACATCCATAACAGTCTCATTATTTCTTTTCATGTGTGATATTCTTTCATGGTTTTGTTTCTCTAGAACTTGCCTTGATTCTCTTCAAGATCACATTGATACATGAATGCACGAACATGATTAAGGTCATCTTTGTTACATAAATGAGCTTCATTAGCCAAATAGCCAACCCTGTAATTGAATTTTCCATTGTTGAGCCCATTTGAGCCTTATTGCCTTTTCTTTGTATAAACTCACATTACAAGCTTTAAACTGGAAAAACAATATCTTTACCCAAGCCTTAGAGCTAGTGGAGTATCGTTGAATGTCATGAGAAGTGTGGGTATGCAAGAAAATAAGTGTGAGGGTATCAAGATTTATGGCAGTGCTATTATTGGTGAATTGGAACAAATTTTCTATGTCAATTCAAGGAGTTCCAATATTGGTGTATAATTTGGAGTTTACATTGTGCAAGAAAAATACAAGAAGAAGAAGAAAAAAAAATGAATGATTGAAGAAAAAGAGAAAAAAAAGTGATGAAGGAGAGTGATTTTAATGTGAAAAAGATCTATATTCATAACTCTTCCTACATCTCAAAAAAGAGTTCGATTTGTGTGTGATAGATGAAAAAATGATGAAACTATCATGTGGAGTGGTTGATTTACATGTCTTATGTATATGTTTGAGCTAAGTCTATTTATCTTTACTCCACTAGTTTCGATGGCTCTTGAGTCACATACCCAAATATTTTTCACCTTGACCATAAGCCACATTACAACCTTTGAAAAGTCCTTATGATTCTTGTAAAGCATGTGATCTAAGTGGTGGCGAATGAGAAGATATGCAAGCATATGGTAGAACATCTCCATTGGAATGAATTTGAGCGAAACACTTACCATTTTAAACACATAAGAGTTGAGTGCTTATATCCGTGAGGGTCTACATGTTTAGTTTACTCCATCTTCATATGAACATGGTCGCTAATTGATAATGAGTTGTGTGGAATGTTTATTCATGATATTTTATGTGTTTTGAAAATGCTTGATGGTTCTATATTCTTGGCATTATGACCTGGTGTTTTGGGGAATTAAATTTGAGTTTTGCCCGAGGACGAGCAAAAGCTAAGTGTGGGGGAATTTGATAAGAATGTAAAATGCATATTTTTCCCTCCTTATTTTATGTGCTCGTATGATTATTTTGTGCTAAAATGTACTCATTACGCTCATATTTTGATTTAGGTGGCAATTCTATGGATATGACGTAATTTGGAAGAAATAGGTGAAAAGGGACCAAAATGGAAGAAAGTGAAAGTTCAAGGACTAAAGTGCAAATATTCTAAACTTATTTCTAACCTTGTGATGAATATTCGAGAGTGTTAGAGGTCAATTGGATGAAGAAAGGATTCAAAGGGATGAAATATGGCCAAGACATTTTCACATATCAACTTTCAAGCTGAAAAGTTTTGCATCAATTTTCAGCCTCATATTGAGACCAATTTTGGACATGGAAAACGATTGAATTTGAAGATGGTCTCTGAATCAAATTTTTAGCCCTTTGAGTTAGCTTTACAACGCATCTTGAATCGTTTCAATTGGATATCGGAAGAAGAAGTTATGGCCAAAATACTAAAAGTTGTCCGGAGGAAGTTTCGTAAAACCATGCGGCCGCAAGCCTTTAATTCCATGCGGCCGCATAGACCATTCCCGAGAGTTAAAGTGTTGATTTCACTTGTTCCTTTCGAGAAATTCTTGCCCGTACTGAAAAAACTTCCAGAGTTTGCCCCTGCTCTTAACAATTATACAAAATGTAATGTTATTATTATGTACACGTAATAAGCAATTATTGACCTACGGTTATAGTATTTGGGACATGATATTGTTCAACATGTGCATTAGTTGTAATAGTATCATAGTTATTATGACTCCATAATTATTATCTTAACCTAAAACACTCTATAAATAGAAATCTCCTTATCATATAAATATGTAGGAGTTAAATCTCAAGTGCTCATTGGATCTTTATAATTTAGTTGTTCCATTGAACCTAGATCTTGGAATCTCTAGTCCACAAGATTATTACCACTATAAAGATCACTAAGTAGTACGCTTTAAGCCCATATTATTTGATGGGCAGTACAATTGTTTTCTTGGTAACCCTTTAGTAAGTTGATTTGCGAGATTTATTTCATATAATCGATGGAGATGACACCATTTAAGATCAAGGGTTTAATAATATTATGTTTGCGACGAATGTATCGAGATTTACATATTACTTTGTTCTCTATAGATAGTTGACTAATTTTCACAATGCATATTAATTGTAGGCATAGCTTAGGCCAATATGGGATGTGTTATGTAAAGCTACTATACTTCCTCTCCAACTTTATCTAAAGCAATAAACTTATATTTCATTATGGATCGAGCTATAAAAGTTTTTGTTTTGAAGACTTCCAAGATACGATTGTACCATCAATGGTAAAAATATAACCACTAGTAAACTTTGATAATTTGTATCTGATATCCAATTTGCATAATTTTATCCTTCTAATATAACTAGAGATATCTTCTATAATATAATCTAACATTTGAAGTGAATCATGAATATCTAAGAACCTTAGTTAATACTTTTCAATGGGCACCACCTGGATTACTTGTAAATCTATAAAACGTGTTGATTGAATAAGCAATATTGAGACATGTCCACTTTAAAATATATATTAGATAGTCTATTATTTGAGGATACTCCAACTGAAATACGATTCACCTTTATTATTGTCCAAATACAGATTTAAGTCTACTAGAGTTTTAACACGACTTGTCATACGCATAAAACTTCTTAAGTACAGTCTCAATGTAGTGAGATCTAGATACAACAAGTCTCTCAGATGTTTTATTGATTTAATATCTATTATAACATCTATTACACCCATATCTTTTATGCTAAAATATCTTGCCAACATTTTCTTTGTAGTCATTAAAATATTCATAACTAACATGTCATCATTATATAGACATACAATTACATATATGCTTGGTATGGTTTTGATGTTAGCACAATTATCATACTCATTAATATTAAAGTCATTTGACAATATAGTTTTGTCAAATGTTTCACGTTAATGTTTTGACGCTTTCTTTATCCGTGGTTTAATGAGTCTACATAGGTTTTTCTCCTGTTTAGGAACAGTGAACCCCTCGAGTTATTCTACGTAGATTTCTTCTTTTAATTCATTATTTTAAGAAAGTATAGTTAGAATTTCGGTGTGACCCGAATTCTTGTTGAGTATTTAATTGGAAATACTATTGGAGGATTATTAAGAGTTGGTTGTAGACTTGAAGATGTCTTGAAGGTCCAAGATGGATTAGGATCCTAATTCCATTTTGGCAGCTTTTAACTCATATTCCATCCCAAATATCCCATTATTAGGGATACTTGTTTTGTAAATATTGGTGTATTACACATATTTATGTGATCTAGAGAATCTAGAGAGAAACTTGTATGATAGAGGGATCAAGTTGATAGTCTTTTAGGACCCATATTCGCTTAACATACTTGTAACTCTTTACTATTGATTATAGTGAATGTTCAGCTTCTGCCAGTGGTTTTTCCCAGATTTGAGTTTCCACATTTACTCGTGTTCTTATGTGATCATTTTCATCTTGCTCATATTTTCTTGGCTTAATATTCATAACAAGTGGTATAAGTTTTATCATCGGGTTATTGCAAATTGGCTTGTTTTTCAACAAGTGATAAGGGGTTTGACAGTTTTGGGAGAGCCGATTTTGTCTTATATTAAGCAAGGTTTGATCAATAATGTTTGATTGTTTCGGGATGACAAGTATGAAGTTTGATATTCAGCTTTTAGATTGCAATAAGATTTTTTGTTATGACAATTTTTTTTGTTTAGATGTTGGAGGAGAAGTAATGTGAGGATTGATTATATGTTTTGAAGGTTCGAAAATCACTTTAGATATAGTTACGACTTATAGGTTGATAAGCAATAACTCGGTTGAGTTGGTTGTGATCGTGTTGCTCGTGGTGATTCGAGTAATGGTATTTAAAACCTACCACTAGCTCAGGTGGCGCTAGTTTTTATCTTAATGATCATGTGGCTCATGGTGGTTCGAGCAGGTTTGGTATTTCTTTGAACTTCTCCTATGATAAATTCTGCTCCTTTAGTGTCATGATGTGAGTTTTTTCTTTTCTAAAATTAAAGTTTCATTCTCTTTGCAGGTTGCATTTGACATGGGAATCAACAAACCAAATGGTTAGTGATTGTTGTTTATTTTGTTCTACTTCTTGATGTATGAACACTCACCACTAGCCATGACCATTTCCCTTCAATTCTCTTCCATTGACAAAGCCATACCTTCAAACTCCTTCCAAAACTAAATGAAAAAATAAAATCGAAGACAGTGTTAGAAGTTTCTATACTTCGTCCAGTTCACTGTATTATCTAACCAAGAAGTTTCCATGTCTTTGGGTGCCCAAGATTCTCCTATTAGTTAGCCCATTAATTGTAGAGTATGAATTATGAAATCTAATAAAGAAGCCATTCTGTGTGTCTATGGAAAATGTCTAGATATTTCTAATTCCCAAAATCGAAGCAATTTGCTCATGATGAAGGCAAACACGCATCATCATCCTTCTAATTTTGTGGGTGATTTGAATATAATTTTTTTTTCCTGTTGGAAAATATGCATGCTGCAGTGAATTTACTTTTTGCAAATTTTTATCCCTTTTCCTTTCCCTTGTTGCTACTTTTTTTTTATTATTAGTCCCCAAAGTTAAAATGCCCTAACGTTGTTGTAAAATTTTTGGCTTCTGTGGACCTTTCAGTAGAATGAGTGTTGGATTGAATGGAGTGGTTAGAAAAGATTTATGTAGTCAACAACCCAAAATTGTTAGAAATGAGGCTCAGTTTGTTGTTATTCAGAGCCTGTTTGAACATAAGGGCAAGCTGAAGAATTATCCTTTTGTTTTTCCTGCTGATTTTTAATTGGCACTTGTATAGATCTCTCTCTATCTCCTAGCCCCTGCTCCCTATAACATTCCCTGTAACTCTGTCATCGAACTTCTTGTTTAGTTAGTGTTGATATCATCAAAGCCCCAAAATATGCTCATTTCTTACCATTTTCTTTCTAAAGTTGTCAACTCTCTGGGTAAATGGTTTGCATGTTATAAGCACCGTAAATGCTCGGAAATTATGTGAATTTGATAGTTCTATGTATTTGTATTTCAATCCAACTGGTAATGTTTGATAGTAACCCTGCCATAAGTTGTTTCCTATCAAATTCTCTGGGATAAATCTTGATTTTCAGTGTTGACCTATGTTTCTCCATTTGTAATTCTACATCAAACTTTGCAAGAATTCACGAACTGGATAGTAAATCCATAATAAGTACTTTTTATGGTATAAAAAAGTAAAATTTTAAAGGTTTCTTGCATTGTTATTAGCAAAAAATAGCTTAACTTCTAATTGTTAGTTTAAAAGCCCTTCGTAATGTATAATGTCTTCAGTAACCTTAATGTAAACAGTCTTCCTCTTTTTTTTGTCTCCAGTTGATCCAGCTCTCACAAATCTTCGACGAACTAAGACATATATCTGAAAGTTAAATTATCAGTGCTTCTATCTCTTCTTTTTTTCTATACTTCTTCAAGTTTTTTGTGTTGTACTGTACGATTTATAATTCTTTTATTTTGTTTTTTCCTTTAATCGAGGACAACGAAAAGAGACATATTTGATGTATGGATTACTTCTTCAATTCAGTTTTCATTGTTACCTAATATTTTTTTACGTACCCTCTACAAAAGAAATTGTTTACCTCCAAAGATGGACAAGCTAAAGAATTATTTGTCTGATCCATAATTTCTTGCTCGATCCTGTTTTATTTTGTTTTAACATTTCAGAGAAGCATTAACTAAAAGTGTAAACTTCTTTAGCTCTATAGTTATTTAGATACAAATTCAATTACATTTGCTTTTGATGCAAGTTTAGACAATCACCTTTTGTGTCTAAATAGTTTAGCCCCTTTCTAAGAAATGATTTTATCTACCTATATGCAATGTGATGAATTGGTGGAACATGAAACTACTGTAGGAGAAAGTGCTGCAACAATAATTAAGAAATGCAAGTATACCATTGGAATGTTGTCTGATCCAACTGCAACCCTTTCAATTAGTTGATAATTACTCATCAATAATTTATGTGAACAACCCTGCAATATGGAATATCTCAGTCATGATGCTATGTTTTGGTCATATTTAGGTGGTTTTAATAAACATGATGTTCTCAACCCTGAATTGGCATGCTTTCTTACTGCAAGTCCGCCCTGTTATTCCTTTAACTTGTTATCTTTCCTATCTTGTAAAATTTGATCATAACATCTTTCAACTTCATTTTCTTGTAGGGGAACAAAGTTCAGGCTACACTATTCGACAATGCCATCATAGCTTTCGAAGACACCTTACTACCACAAAAAACATACCTCATCTCAAATGCACAAGTTAAAGAAATTGATAAAAACTATGCCGCCCAACTTGGAGACATTCGATGGACAATCAATGCGAAAACCAACATTGTTGAAGTTAATGAACAATTGAACTCTCTCCTTTCATTAGCTTACACCTTCATATCATTCCAAAACCTTCAGCCATACATGGACACAAATGCAGAAATTAGTAAGTACTTGCAATCATGTTTAGCATCATACTAATTACGAACACAAATTACTTCATGTAGGCATAATTGGAATTGCAATCGACATCTTCCCCAAAAGAGTAATTCAAATTCGTGACAACCAATCAACAGTGCAAGACGTCATTCTCATGAACGAAAGGTTAGACACTTACTACTGCCTACACTAAAATAACTCTTTCAGTTAGATATTAAATACAACTAAAAACCTTACAGGTTAGAAACATGAATGCTTCAGATGTGGGACAATTTCATCACAAATGAATGTCATACCATTTGCAACACCATCACAAAAAAACTAGTTCTTGTGGGCAGCAGACTAAAAGTAACTTCTTTCAATGGTAAATTCACTCATCCTCCTACACAATCACACCAACACATACCAATTTAAACCTCATACATGAAAACTAAATTCAATGGCTATTTAGGTATATCTGTCTCTACAAAAATGAACTCATCAATACTCATTAATCTTCCATTTGAGCAAGTTCTTGAACTAAAGAATTGGTATATTCTCTCACTTACTCAATTAACTTACATACTTATATCTATTGTCATTATTATTCTTCATTTCCTTATTCTTTTTAACAATTGAAATCTTACATGCATATTAGGCTGGAAAACAACATAACCACAGTAAATGAAATTGTGGCAAGAAAATCTTATATCTTCCCCACATCCACCACAATTTGTTGTCCACCGAAACAAAAGTTAGTCAACATCAAACAAGTACAACAACTCCAACATATGGTACACTAAATTACTACTCTTTCTCACTTACATAGCATTTCATGCCTACCACTAACACATTTTTTCACATATTATTTTATACATTGTAGCAAAAACACTTCTGGACAAAAGCAAATGTCACATTAGTTCCATTAAACCAACCACTATGGTATCTATCATGTGACAATTGCAATAAATCGACAAGTGCAAGTGTGAACGAAACATATTTCTGTAGATTTTGCAAGCACAATTACGCTACACCAACTCCAAGGTATGATTATAATCATGTCACAAACACATCATCTATATGAATATATGCATTACATATTATCTAATAATCATAAACCATCCAACACTAACAATGATTCCACTTCTATTTTAACAGAGCGAGAGCAACCGTTGAATTACAAGATTCCACAGGCTCAATCATAGCATCAATTATTGGAAATCCAGCCGAAACATTCCTGAAATGCCCAACAAAGGAACTGATGAAACAAACTGCTCAGGTACAGATCTCAAAATTAAATTTCTCTACATACATTTTTATTTTCCCCCTTAAATGTACTGTTAACTACTTTTAATAAACATTCCAACATGAACACATGGAGAACAACTCTACAATTTAGACAACTACTACACAGGAGCACATCTTATACATAAAGACTGTAAATGTAGAAGCAACGACCAACAAGGCCCCATATGAAGTCATCTTTATCCTTGACTCACAACTTCAACATCAAGACCATCCGGCTACCAACATGATACAACAAAACACTTCATAGAGATCTCAACTTACAAATGCAAACACTACACCAACAGGCAGCTCAACAATCCAGACACCATTTATACAGGAAGCTGACAAACATGCAAACAAAAAGCAAAAGCAAGAGTAGTAGTTCACAAGTTGAAAATATGTATTTTGAATCTCTTTTGCATGCTTATAGCCACAGTCCACCACCTAACTCCCAGTAGCTCTATTTGCCATACCAGATTTTGTTCATTGTACATATTAACATGTTAAAACCCATGTATCCAAGTATGGCATGTAAGATCTCTTGTTTTTGCTTTATATTACTATCACTAATGTAAGTACCCGTAAACACATTTCATATAATCCAATGTAATCATCCTTCCTTCAAACAGGTTTCATTGAAATACCACATAGCCAAATGTCAACATTATTACTTACACTGCATCGCCTACTACACGTGCAACGCACGTGCATCCACTAGTTAATCTTAAGAGTCACGAATGACTGTTTTAAAGTCTTATAGTACACATTGTTCCATATTAGGATAAAATTAAAACAACACAATGAAAATCATAAATTAAATTATTTCATTGGATTATAACGTATGTAAAAATTCATAAATAACATATCAATACTCTCTAATGACTTAATTGATAAAATTACATTACACCAATCTGAATAAAACAATCTGAATATTGGTAATGTTCACAAGAATTCCTATATGAAGGAAAACAATAAACAATAACCATCAAATGCACATTTTTTGTTCAAGATTTACAAGAATAATGATGTAGTTTCTACATTTATTTGAGATCCTAATTAATGATATTTTACTATTATCTGGATAAAACACAACCTAACTTGTGTTATATTATTTTTTAAGATAAAAGTCAATGTTTGATGAAGAATTGGAGAAAAGAATGCAAAAGTAGTGAAAAATGGCGAAATTCAAAAGTCGATAACTAAATTGCAAGGAATCCATAGATGATATGGGCAACAAAATAAAGATCAAAGATACCAAAGATTTAATTGGATACAATTGGAAGATAAATGAATAAAATTACAAGAGAAATGGTTGGAATGAAGCAAATTCAAAGTTTGGGGATTAAAGTTCAAATACTTAAAAGTTGTGTCGAACCTCAAGATGAAGATTCAAGAGTGTTAAAGGTTAATTGGATGAAAGAAGAAGTCAAATGAATGAAATATAGTCAAAGTATTGTCAAATATCAACTTTGAGGAGAAAAAATTATGCTTCGAATTTTCAGTCTCAATTTGAGACCCATTTTTGGCATAGCAAATGTTCGAATTGGAAAAATAATATTTCTCGAAGAATTGTGACTTTTTGAGTTAGTTTTTCAATACACTTCAAAACATTTCAATTGGTTATTGGGAAAGAATATGAAACAATATAACAAAATTATACCTATACGGTCGTATCTATGCCTCCGGGGCTCCCGAGTCCCACTAGGATTTCTTTTATGTGACCACTTCCATTTTTACTATGCGGCTACATAGTACTTTTCTGATGTGAGATTTTGTTTCATTTTCCAATTGAAACTCTACTTTGGTTACAATCTTTTGGATATCTTTTAAATACCATAATTTGTCAAGAGCGCGAAGAGACCTCACTAGACCTAAAAATCTCTATATTCTATATATTTTCAAGGCGAAGAATGAAAGCATATTACTTAAGATTCTTGAAGATTATTCAACCAAAATCAAGATTTCATTCACTATCTTTCATCTTTTCTTGATCACGGTGATTTTTTCCATATTATCTTGTACAATTTAATTAATAGGATGATAGGCTAGTTTTTCCTTTGTATTGGATGAATGATGAACCCTATTGTTTATTTATTTTAATTCAAGACAATTAGTTTAGTATTTCTTGATTTTTTTGATTGGTTTTGCATTCTCATTGAACTATTTGATTGCTTGATCACCAAGTAGATATTAAATTGTTTGTTGTAATCTAGGAATACCACAATAAGTCTAGAATGCAGCATATCAACACATGGACAATATCTATTAAGAATAATACGTATGACATGTGCAATCATGTGTGATAAATCATGTGAATCAATACATATTTTTCATATGAATTAAGACTAAGAATATGATCGGATCTTGTTAAATATATGTTTAATATATCTTGAAAAAGATTATTGAATATAAGTGAATTATCGATTATTTTGAATACATGAATTTACTAAACATTAAGAATTGAATTAAATGGTAATAGGGGGATTCAAGATTCTAATACAAACATTCACATATTAAATAAATACTTTATTTGCTTTCTTAGTTTAGGATTAGTATAGAAAACATATAAATAATCTCTTTTGATATTACATGACTTCGAATTTGATAAAAGCTATTGAACTAGATATTATACCTAAACTCACAAATCTTTAATTTCTATTACTTGTTAACGATATCTTAGTTTTCAATTAAATGTTTTTTTGGCATTGTTGTCGAGGAATAAAAAATTTAATTTTAGTTTAGTAGTTTATATTGGATTCACTTTTTATTTTATTTTTGTTGAAATTGGCTAGCCACCCTGATATTCTTTCCAGTTTGACGCTGGCATGGTAGAAAGATTTTTGCAATAAATAATCTCGACATGGATGGTGAGGAAGAAGATATCTATTGTGAATTTTGATGTGGGATAATTTATACTATCTACTGCGTGAATACATGCATTGAACCCTATCTACTAAAGCTACTGCAATTATTTAAAATGTCGAAGACTAGCAATTGACACATCTATTGAAGGCTACACACTTGTGGGTGACTGTATTCCTTTCGATATGCTTGTGTGATTGGGTCCTTCCATGTTGAACAAGGAAGTACTCGCAAAATACTACATTGATATGGTAAGTTGGATGAAAACAAACTGTGTGTGGGAGATTGCTTATTCTGGGATGAATTTGGAAGGTGGAGATACAATCCACTAGAAAAGTTTGAAAGAATAGAGTTTCCATTTCAGTGGATTTAGGCTGTGATCTGGCTATTTAACCCGAGGAGATATCAATTATGGAAGGTGAACACAAAGACGACGAAAGATCAATTACAAAAGAACAAATTGAAGAAGAGACAATTAATGAAGAAGACGTTGACCCACATTCTGTCGACTTTATCAATTTTCCTATCATTGAATTTGTAACGAAGCCTGAAGAGAAGGAAGAAGTCTATATAGTTGAATTCGAATCGGATGAAATAGACAAGTCACATCACATTGGAGGGTCAGTGTAATTTGTAGAAGCAACGAAAAGTGGAGCAAAATCAAAAGATGCAAATTGAGCAAAAGCGTGCTACAGAATTTCATGATGCCGAAACAACAAAGTCAAGTTAAGGACTTTAAAGCGTTTATTGGGAAGAAACCCGATCTTTATTCCCTTTTATTTATTTTGCTTTCTAGTCATATGATCATTTAGATTAGTTATTAGTTTTAATTAGGGACTCATCATCCATTTCTGTTTCACCTTGGTACTCGAGATTTAGTTGGTTTATTAGATATTTGAGCTAAATAACACTTGTTTCAACTATTTGATCTTGAATGTTTTACCTAATCGCATTGTGCAAGAACATGACGTCGTGGAATACTTAAACCAACATTAACCAAGGAGACAACATAAGCAGCAAAAAATGCTAGCCATTGAATTTCACACCATATTAGGGGTGTATTTACTTCATTTACTTCCCCACTCTTTTATATGGAGATTTATGATTTAAAACATTGAGGACAATATCTAATTTAAGTTTGGGAATGGAAAACATAAGTTTTATTTTGTTCTCTTGTTTAGTGTTTTTTTTTTTTTGTGTGTCTATTTTATTGCTATAGATATTAGAAAAAAAATGAAAAATTCCAAAAATATATATTTTTTGTATACTTGTGCGAGTTAGTTGATTCATGGATGGTGGATATGTTGCATAATTAGGATGATGTTTGCTTTTTCATGTGAAATTTGATATTTTTGAGCACGTGAATTATGTTAAGCATTGTGTAGGAATGAATTGATTTCATAATTGGATAAACTGAAATAGTGAAATATAGACGCTAAATCTAAAATCACTATATTTTACATCTTTAGACCAAATTTAGAATTGTTTAGGTGGATGAAGATTTCACTGTTGTAGGAAGATGTTGAGATAATTGAAGATTTCATGTGTGAAATTAAGAATATTGCGTGAATTGTCTAAGGTCAAATAGGATGAAATTCAGTGAAAGTCATAAGTTAGAGGTCGTTTTACTTGGATAAGGGTTTAATGAGGAGAATTGCTCTAATCAAGGTATATAAAAACATACTTTATTAAAAAAAATTATTTTCGTAGCCTTTATGACTCGAGTTATTAAGCTTGTAAGAATGTTAAAACATGTTGCTCTAAAGTGACTTGAGAGTCATTAACCTAAAACTTGTTATATGTATTATTTAGAAAGTTTAAGGGAAATAATGCTGTAAATAAAGAAAACAAAAAGTGTTGAAAAAAATTGAGAAAAAAATTAGAAAATTAGAAAAGCGGGTATATGAAATAGAAGACGCATCAAATGCCTTAGTTAAGTTCCAAATACTTATTTATAGAAATTCGACTTTTGATAAGAGATTATTAAGTTAGTTAAGTCTTAGAGATTAAAACAATCAAATTTGATAAAGAATCATTGTTTATTGACATGTTGAACTACAATTGGTGAGATTTACATAAACTAAAGAGGTGAGGATAATATAAAATTCAACCTTAGTTCACACATTTGAAAATAGCAAAAAGAGCAAGTTTTGATGTGTGAATCTCACAAGTGATAATAGATATATTTGACCATTCAGGGTTGGGAATAAAACAACTTGGAAATTCATGATGCTACGCTTAATTCTTCACACACACGTCAATTTGGAATTGGAAAAGTAAACTTTTATTTTTGTATTGTGATTTTGAAGCCGTGTTTAGATTCAATGTCAAGATTTCAATTTTGAGAAAAAAATATACCGGGGTTAGCTTGCTAAATATGCTTCCATGATTGTGTGTTTGTTGTAAAGTTGGGTTATAGTTTATTTGAGGACAAACAAAGATTCAAGTTTGAGAGTTTGATAAGTGTAGTTTCTACACTTATTCGAGATCCTAAATTATGATATTGTTCTTTGGATAAAATACTATTTAACTTGTGTTATATTGCATTTTATAGCTAAAACTCGATGTTTAATGAAGAATTAGAGAAAAAAATGCAAAAATAGTGAAAATGACGAAATCCAAAAGTCAGGGACTAAATTGCAAATAATCCATAGATGAGAAGGGCGACAAAATGAAGATCGAAGATGTCAAAGATTTAATAGACACAATTGGAAGATAAATGAACAAGATTACAAGAGAAAATGACTGAAATAAAGTAAATTCAAAGTTTGGGGGACTAAAATGCAAATTCTCAAAAAATGTGTCGAACCTCCCATTAAACTATTTGATTACTTGATCACCAATTAGAGAATTTTTTTGTTGTTGTTACCATTGTAGGAATACTTACAATAAGTTTAGAACGCGACAAAATCAACACATGGACAATATGCATTATGAATAATATATATGACATGTGCAATCATGTGTGATAAATCTTGTGAATCAATGCATGTTTTTCATATGAATTCAAACTAGGAATATGATCAGATCGTGTTAAACATATGTTTAATATATTTTGGAAAAGAATATTAAATAAAAGTGGATTATCGATTGTCTTGAATGCATGAATTTACTAGATTAGGAATTGAGAATTGAATTAAATGGTAATAGGGGGATTTAAGATTCCAATACAAACAAATATTCACATATTAGATAAATACTTTATTTGATTTCTTAGTTTGGGATTAGTATAAAAAACATACAAACCATTTTTAAATATTACACGACTTCGAATTTGATAAAAACTATTGAACTAAATATTAGACCTTATTTTTCGTGAAAATGATAAACTCGAAAATCACCAATTTCTATTACTTATCAACGATTCCCGTATGCTTGCAAGTTTCAATTGAACAATGATAATCCAAGACATACATAATTTTATGATCATGATCAGAAACATCAGAAATGAAGTTTGAGATCATATATTTCATACGAAATAAAAAAAAATCCAAATAGACACGAAATTAAAGATAACAATAATGTGGACTTACGCAGTATCCACTCCATTATTTATTAATCCATTTTTTCGCTCTTCTTTGTTAACAGAATTAATAGTATTGATCTGCATTAGACTACAAATCAGCCAACTGAAGCACCAGCCGTAGCATTGCAACAACTTTCTCTTTCCTAGCTGTTAATACTGTTTTTCTTCTTAGTGTTTCCACCCAATCTGTTGTAGAATTATTCCAGACATGATCCACTATTTTAGGAACTAATTTACAGCTGTAACATTCTAGATCCTTCTTGTACAATTCTTCTTCATTATATAATGAAAAGGCCTCAGCTATAGATGGATTGGTAGTTTGCATTATATCAACTCTCTCTAAATTCTAACTTGGTATCAGAGCATGGAAAACACCAGCAATACTCCCCAGAATACTGATCCCATCGCTGCACCTGCCTCCTTCTCCGGCAGCACTGCTACTCCACTGATATCTAGCAACAACACCTCACCATTTGGAGTTAATCTCACCCAAGTTGTTTCAGTCAAGTTGGACAAGAACAACTTCCTATTGTGGAAAAATATGATACTACCAATCATTCGAGGACACAATCTAGAAGGATACATCTTAGGGACAAAGGAGTGTCCCCAAGAGTTCACTGGCAGCCAAGTCACAGGAGAAAATGGAACCAGCATTGAAATGGTAAAAAATCCTGAATACAACCAATGGATGTCAACAGACCAGTTACTCATGGGCTGGCTTTATTCCTCAATGACCCCAGACATTGCAATGAGGGTTATGGGTGCAACAAATTCAAAGAAATTATGGACAGCAATTGAAGAGAGTTATGGAGTTCAAAACAAGTCCCGAATAATTTTTCTCACTGGTGAACTGCAGAAAACAAGAAAAGGGACAATGAACATCGATCAGTATCTAAACAAGGTGAAGCAACTTGCTGACAATCTCGAAATTGCTGGAAAATCTGTGACTCATACTGATTTAGTCACTCAAGTTTTAGCTGGTTTAGATGAAGATTATAATCCAATTGTTGTTCAGATTAATGGTAGAGACCATATATCATGGGGAGAACTTCAGTCCACTCTCATGACATATGAAAGCAGGATGGAACACCTCAATCTTCTAAGGAATGATGTAGCTGAAATTAACATTTCAGCTAACTTCTCTCAGAGGTCAGGCTATGGTGGCAGATCTTATAAACCTGGGTATGGTGGTAGATTTACAAACACCAGCAACTACAGAGGTGGAAGAAGAGGGAGATACAGAGGTGGTTTCACATACAGTAGCAATGAAAGGCCTACTTGTCAAGTATGTGGAAAAATAGGTCACAAAGCCAATATATGTAATTTCAGATACGATGACAGGTATACTGGGGCTTCACCAAACCAAAGAACAGGCTACAACACCTCACCTGCAGCACTCATTGCAACTCCCAGCATAGTGAATGACCCTGCGTGGTATGCAGACACATGAGCCAGTAACCACATCACATTAAACAAAGGAAACCTCACTTCAGTCAGTGAATATGCTGGTAAGGAGAAAATCATGGTAGGAGATGGAAGTAAGTTGCATATCTCTCACTTTGGCACCACACACATTCCAGCTTTGAATGACAAACTTCTAGTTCTGAATAAGCTCCTTCATGTACCTGAAATTAAGAAAAATTTGATAAGTGTCTCTAAGTTAACCTCTGATAATGATGTCTACATGGAATTTTACTCTGATTGTTGTTTTGTTAAGGACAAGTCAACGAGGGAAGTGATCATGCAGGGGAAGCTTAAAGAGGGGTTGTATCAGCTGGAGTTTCCTCATCAAGTTGCCAGAAATCTTACTCAAGAGTCAGTTTTCACAAATAAATCCTTCTGTGGCTTATCTTCTGTTACTCCTAATCATGAATCCTTGAATTCAACATCTGATGTATGGCACAAGAGACTTGGTCATCCTTCTAGTCAAGTGATGAACCAAGTACTTAAATCATGTAATGTTAAAATTAGTGGAAATGAAATCAGACACCCTTTTGCAATGATTGTTGATGTGCTGTCGTAGACACCCAAAAATAGTCCTTAAATCTCGAAAACTAATGTAGTAGTGGAAGTAAGGGTCGATCCCACGAAGAGTGTGTAATTCAATATTTTATGCTTCGTACAATGATTGGGGGATTTTTGTATGCAAATAATTATAAGTGACGTAATAAATAACAATGAAAATTAAATTAACGAAAACAATCAAAAGACTAACCTTGGTCCAAGTCAATATCCACCTTCGGAAATCCACAATTGATCATAAATGCAAGGATAATTTAATTCATATTATTTTCCTATTTCTCCTTAATTTTAGTTAGTTAGAAACCAGCGTTCTAATTAACCCTAATTATTAAATAACCCCAGACCAGCGCTCAAGATTCAATTTAATAACAGCTTTACACAATAGAAAAATCAATGAACTAGATAACACAAACACCAGCGGTTGCATTTAATCTATTTAAACATTCTTCTTAAGATTCAATAACCTCTATCGCTGAAAATCATCAAATCATAGTGCTTCACAAGTTAAAGGGATCAAACAATTACGGATTTGATATTAAACTTAGCGATATATTGTAACGAATAATAAACTAGTAGGCCTCCTAGCAATTAAACATAACAATCATAGAAATAAGTACAGAAAAATATTCAATACTCAAAAACATGAATTAAATTAAGAAAAACCATTTAGATCTCACAATATGTGGTTCCGAGGCTTCAATCTCCTTCGACCAAGTGTAAAAGTTTAGTTACAATTCATGAATCTAAGAGAAAAATATAGAATAATGAAGTTGGAGAGGTTCTCCTTTGTTTTGGTCTCCTTAGGTCTATTTATACTTCCCTACATATTTTTGGCCAATTTGGAGTCTTTTTCTCGAGTTTTTGCGGCCCAAACAATAAAAACCTAAAATCTGTGGCGGTGCGCGGCGCTTGAGCGCTAGAAATCTGTCCACTTTGCATATGCTTCAGTATTTTCATCATAACTTCCTCTTCCGATATCCGATTGAGACGATTCAAGTTGAGTTAGAAAGATAACTCAAAGGGCTACAACTTTCATTCAGAGACCATCTTCAAATTCAATCGTTTACCATGTCCAAAATTGGTCTCAATATGATATTGAAAACCGATGCAAAACGTTTTGGCTTGAAAGTTGATATGTGAAAATGTCTTGGCCATATTTCATCCCTTTGAATCCTTTCTTCATCCAATTGACCTCTAACACTCTCGAATATTCATCACAAGGTTAGAAATAAGTTTAGAATATTTGCACTTTAGTCCTTGAACTTTCACTTTCTTCCATTTTGGTCCATTTTCACATATTTCTTCCAAATTACGCCATATCCATAGAATTGCCACCTAAATCAAAATATGAGCGTAATGAGTACATTTTAGCACAAAATAATCATACGAGCACATAAAATAAGGAGGGAAAAATATGCATTTTACATTCCTATCAAATTCCCCCACACTTAGCTTTTGCTCGTCCTCGGGCAAAACTCAAATTTAATTCCCCAAAACACCAGGTCATAATGCCAAGAATATAGAACCATCAAGCATTTTCAAAACACATAAAATATCATGAATAAACATTCCACACAACTCATTATCAATTAGCGACCATGTTCATATGAAGATGGAGTAAACTAAACATGTAGACCCTCACGGATATAAGCACTCAACTCTCATGTGTTTAAAATGGTAAGTGTTTCGCTCAAATTCATTCCAATGGAGATGTTCTACCATATGCTTGCATATCTTCTCACTCGCCACCACTTAGATCACATGCTTTACAAGAATCATAAGGACTTTTCAAAGGTTGTAATGTGGTTTATGGTCAAGGTAGGAAATATTTGGGTATGTGACTCAAGAGCCATCAAAACTAGTGGAGTAAAGATAAAAAGACTTAGCTCAAACATATACATAAAACATGTAAACCAACCACTCCACATGATAGCTTCATCACTTTTGCATCTATCCCACACAAATCGAACTCCTTTTGAGATGTAGGAAGAGTTATGAATATAGATCTTTTTCACATTAAAATCACTCTCCTTCATCACTTATTTTTTATTTTTTTTCTCTTTTTCTTCAATCATTCATTTTTTTTTCTTCTCCTTCTTGCGTTTTTCTTGCACAATGTAAACTTCAAATTATACACCAATATTGGAACTCCCTGAATTGACATAGAAAATTTGTTCCAATTCACCAATAATAGCACTGCCATAAATCTTGATACCCTCACACTTATTTTCTTGCATACCCACACTTCTCATGACATTCAACGATACTCCACTAGCTCTAAGGCTTGGGTAAAGATATTGTTTTTCCAGTTTAAAGCTTGTAATGTGAGTTTATACAAAGAAAAGGCAATAAGGCTCAAATGGGCTCAACAATGGAAAATTCAATTATAGGGTTGGCTATTTGGCTAATGAAGCTCATTTATGTAACAAAGATGGCCTTAATCATGTTCGTGCATTCATGTATCAATGTGATCTTGAAGAGAATCAAGACAAGTTCTAGAGAAACAAAACCATGGAAGAATATCCCACACGAAAAGAAATAATGAGACTGTTATGGATGTATCAGTCTAAATGCTCAAAAATCTCACCGACTTTTGTCTACAAAATTTAGTTACTACCATCCTCAAAGAAAATAACTCCACTAATCAACTCTAAGTTGGAGGATTATTCATTCAATCATGTTATGAGTTCTTCAAAAGCCTAATTAATTCCAGCAAATAGCATACACAACCAAAAATCTTTTAACCTCAACTTCTCTTCTTGAAAAATCATGCACATTTGTGTTTTCTTTTTAAAAAAATTAACTCACTCAATATAAATGCAACCTAAATCTAAATCCCTTCCCCACACTTAAAACTTACATTGTCCCCAATGTAAGGTCCAATGCAAAGAAAATGACAAATATAACTAAAAATAAATAAAAAATGGAATGCGAAAAATAAAAACAAAAATAAAATGATAAAGGAACGAACTCCCATTGGGTTGCCTTCCAAGTAGCGCCTTTGTTTATTGTCTTTGGCTCGACTCAATGTTTCCTTATTCAGCCCGGGTCTATCATGGTTGGCTTTGATCTTCCTTGCGATGTACCAAGTTCAATGGGAATGATAACTAGCAGTGTTCCTCCACCTCCATGGAATACATACTTGTAGTGACTAGGGTAAGGCTTCAAATCCGAAATGAAAGTCTGCAAAACAGAAGATAGATGCTTCTCATTAGAAACTGGTAATACAAAACAAGAACTGGTACCTGACTTTGGAAGAGCATTTAATGCTGCCACAGTTCTTTGTAACTCAGTGTTTAAGGCCAGCTCCTCTTTTTCCTTCCCAAGATGCTCAATATTGACAACTTCCCATTCTTTTGTAGCAACAAATTCGAAAACATCCTGTGCTAATTGATCAATCACATCAATAAAATGAACATGGTTATTATTACATGGATGTTTCATGGAATCATAAATATTAAGTGTAATAGTTTTATCATCAAATTCCATGGTTAGTGTGCCATTATGAAAGTCCATTTTAGTTTTGGATGTCCTTAAGAACGGTCTTCCTAACAAAATAGGGAGAGTTTGATTACTATTACCCATGTCAAACACATAAAAATCAGAAGGAAAAACCAATTCATTAACTTTCACAAGAATATCCTCAACTACCCCCTTAGGATAGACATTAGATTTATCAGCTAGTTGAATTATCACACTAGTGTCAATTAAAGGTCCTAGTTTCAAGGAAGTGTATACAGAATATGGCATGACATTAATAGAAGCTCTGGAATCTAACATGACCTTCTCAAACTTAGTATTGCCTATCATGCAAGGGATGGTGAACATACCTGAAACCGTGCACTTTGCAGGAAGTTTCTTTTGAATTATTGCAGATACCTGTTCTCCAACTTTTACCCTTTCAATCCCCTTCAATTTCTGTTTCCTTTTACTTGTGCACAAGTGTTTCAAAAATTTAGCATAACGAAGCACTTGTTTAAACATATCTAAAAGTGGAATATTTATCTCGCATTTACTAAATATTTCGTGCAGCTCATCATGATCTCGTTCATATTTCCTAGATCTTACTAAAGCTTAAGGAAAAGGAGATACATGTTTATAATCAGAAAGAGGTAAAAACTTACGCTCAGTTACCTCAGTATCGTTGGGAGCACTCTTTTCTGCTGTGATATATTCCTCATTTTCTTCCATCGATGATGTAGGGGCTACCTTCACTGGAGCTTCAACCTCCGTTCCACTCCTCAACGTGATTGCACTTACATTTTCTTTTGGATTTATCACCGTTTGAGATGTCAATTTTCCCGCATTCTGTGACTCCAACCTACTGACCGCGTTAGCCATTTGACTCATTTGATTCTCCAAACTTTGAATGCTAGCCCTTCTCTCCTGTTGAAATTGTAAAGTGTTAGTGGCAAGAGATTTAACAATATCTTCTAAAGACATACTAGAGTTAGAAGTTTGGCCATGTTGTTGTCTAGGAGGGTATGACTGATTATATTGCTGGAAATTCTGCCAATTTTGATTCATAGGTTGATTCACTTGTCGATTCCCATAACTGAGATTTAGATGATCCCTCCATCCTTGATTGTATGTGTTTAAATAGGGATCATAATTCCTCTGTTGTTGTCCAGGGAAGCTACCGGCTGCATTTACGTGTTCAACGGATTCTTCTTGAAGTGTTGGACACATATCAGTTGGATGGCCTACAAATGAACAAATTCCACAAGTCTTTGCTGTTTGCATAGTACCTACAGCCATTTGACAAATAAGAGTAGTTAGACTCGCAAGTTGTTGTTCAATGGATGAAACATTTACCTCATTAACATGTGTAGATGGCATGTCGAGTCTAGTGCCAAATTGTTGAGAATTGACGGCCATATTTGCAATCAAGTTTCTTGAGTAGAAGATCGAGTTATGGGCATAAACTATCAAGGAAACTAAAAAAAATATGAAAAACAAGTTAAAAAGAAACTAGAATAAGAAAAATAAGGCCCTGTCTGGTTCCAATTAAATTCAAGGAAAATGGCCATTTTTTGACCGTTGGAGGCATTGAGTGGGTCCCAGGCCAGAGAGAAATGGTCAAAATTTGTGTGCTGCAACGGCCAAATTTTCATGGTTTTGGCAAGGAAAATCTGTGCCAGACAGACGCTAAATAAAATTCTATGCTAAAATTCCTAAAAACAATAAATTACCTAAAAATTATGATTTTTTTGATTCTTTTTCAAAATAAAATAAACAATTAAAGAAGCAGAAAAATAAATTAGCACCACTCCTCGACAACGGCGCCAAAATTTGGTGTGCTGTCGTAGGCGCCCAAAAATAGTCTTTAAATCTCAAAAACTAATGTAGTAGTGGAAGTAAGGGTCGATCCCACGAAGAGTGTGTAATTCAATATTTTATGCTTCGTACAATTATTGGGGGATTTTTGTATGCAAATAATTATAAGTGACGCAATAAATAACAATGAAAATTAAATTAACGAAAATAATCAAAAGACTAACCTTGGTCCAAGTCAACATCCACCTTCGGAAATCCACAACTGATCATAGATGTAAGGATAATTTAATTCATATTTTGAATATTCACCGTTGGAATTATTTTCTTATTTCTCCTTAATTTTAATTAGTTAGAAACCAGCGTTCTAATTAACCCTAATTATTAAATAACCCCAGACCAGCGCTCAAGATTCAATTTAATAACAGCTTTACACAATAGAGAAATCGATGAACTAGATAACACAAACACCAGCGGTTGCATTCAATCTATTTAAACATTCTTCTTAAGATTCAATAACCTCTATCACAGAAAGTCATCAAGTCCTAGTGCTTCACAAGTTAAAGTGATCAAACAATTACGGATTTGATATTAAACGTAGCGGTAGATTGTAACGAATAATAAACTAGTAAGCCTCCTAGCAATTAAACATAACAATCATAGAAATAAGTGCAGAAAAATATTCAATACTCAAAAACATGAATTAAATTAAGAAAAACCATTTAGATCTCACAATATGTGATTCCGAGGCTTCAATCTCCTTCAATCAAGTGCAAAAGTTTAGTTACAATTCATGAATCTAAGAGAAAAATAGAGAAGAATGAAGTTGGAGAGGTTCTCCTTTGTTTTGGTCTCCTTGGGTCTATTTATACTTCCCTACATGTTCTTGGCCAATTTGAAGTCTTTTTCTCGAGTTTTTGCGGCCCAAACAATAAAAACCTAAAATCTGTGGCGACGCTTGAGCACTATAGGAGAGCGCTTGAGCGCTAGAAATCTGTCGACTTTGCGTATGCTTCAGTATTTTTATCATAACTTCCTCTTACAATGTTCGATTGAGACGATTCAAGATGCGTTAGAAAGATAACTCAAAGGGCTACAACTTTCATTCAGAGACTATCTTCAAATTCGATCATTTACCATGTCCAAAATTGGTCTCAATATGATGTTGAAAATCGATGCAAAACTTTTCAGCTTGAAAGTTGATATGTGAAAATGTCTTGGCCATATTTCATCCCTTTGAATCCTTTCTTCATCCAATTGACCTCTAACACTCTCAAATATTCATCACAAGGTTAGAAACAAGTTTAGAATATTTGCACTTTAGTCCTTGAACTTTCACTTTCTTCCATTTTGGTCCCTTTTCACCTATTTCTTCCAAATTACGTCATATCCATAGAATTGCCACCTAAATCAAAATATGAGCATAATGAGTACATTTTAGCACAAAATAATCATACGAGCACATAAAATAAGGAGGGAAAAATATGCATTTTACATTTCTATCAATTGTCAATTTGGAAAGTCACATCTGTTACCTTTTTCCCTGTCTTCGTCACACGCCAAAGTTCCATTAGAATTAGTTTTTACAGATATATGGGGACAAGCTCCTGTCTTATCTAATTCAGGGTTTAAATACTACATATCTTTCCTCGATGATTTCAGCAGATTTACCTGGATCTATCCATTAAAACAAAAATCTGAAGCCCTAAATGTGTTCATTCAATTCAAGAAACTTGTTGAAAATAAGCTTGATTGCAAAATAAAAACATTACAAGCTGATTGGGGTGGTGAGTATAGAGTTTTCTCTAAGTTTTTAACTCAAGAAGGGATAGAATTTAGGCATCCGTGCCCATATACTTCAGCTCAGAATGGGAGAATAGAAAGAAAGCATAGACACGTAACTGAAATGGGTCTAACACTCTTAGCTCAAGCCAAAACTTCCATTAAAATACTGGTGGGAAGCCTTTCAAACTGCTGTCTACCTTATAAATAGGCTCCCAACACCTAGTCTTCAAAATCAATCACCTTACCAAACTCTAAATAGCAAAAGACCTGACTATCAGATTCTAAAAGTCTTTGGTTGTGCCTGCTACCCCTGTCTAAGACCCTATCATAACCACAAATTCAGTTTCCACTCCACCAAGTGCACTTTCATCGGCTATAGTGAGTCTCATAAAGGCTACAAGTGTCTAAGTGCAACTGGAAGGCTGTATATCTCAAGGCATGTAGTGTTTAATGAGCTTGAATTCCCATTTGAGTCATCAACTAGAACCAAAAATCATTCGGAACCAATCATATCAGAAACCATAGTGTCTCATTTTCATTTTCCTCCTGAATCAAATAGAATTGCAACAACTACAGATCATGCTGATACTTCTCCCTCTGAAACCATTCGGACAGCCTTTGAATGCTACATCTTTTGGTGAACTCCATAATTGGATCATGAAAACGTTGAAAAAGCTTTGCAATCAAAATGCTTTCCTCAAAGATATAAATGCAACAGGAAAGAAATTGGAGAAGGCTTGCGATAAGCCTTATTTGCAGATCAAATGCAGTCATTCCATGAAAGACTGTGATTGCAGAGGAAAGAAAAAATTTCATAAAAGGAGAATGAAGTTTTCTCGCAAAGAGGCTCCTCTTAATCCTTTTCGAAAAAAGAAAAGATTTTTCAGGCGCAAGTTCTCAAAGAAAAAAGGAAACAGATGTTTTATCTGTGGAAAGAAGGGTCACTTTGCAAAAGCCTGTCCTAACAGAAAAAAGGAGAAAATTCTTCACCAAATTTTCACAGCTACAAAGATTGACTATGGTGATGATGATCTCGAATCTCTATTCTCTGAAGAAGATGAACAAACGCAGGATACCATCTTTGCTCTTGAATACGATTCTGATGAAAGTCTTTCTGACGAATCTGATGATGTTGAAGAATGCTATGGCATGCAAATTGTTAATCCAGCCTTTTCATCTATTCCGGTGCCAATGATTGAAGTAAAGCTCTTTACAGGAAAATATGAAAGGCCCATAACAGTTGCCGCACTATTTGATACCGGTGCAGCTTGCTCAATTCTCAATCCTGCTATACTTCCTGATCATATGTGGAAAAATCATCGACAAATCTTCCAAGCAGCAAATGGAGATCGTTTCTCAACTGAAATAATCAGTAAGCCTGTCACAATTCAGTTCTTTCCAGAACTCGGTATTTCTCACAAGTTACTAGGTTCTACTTTACCTGGTAAGGATATTATCATTGCATGGGATATTATCAAACAATTGTGGGAAAAGAATGTTATTCCTCGCCCAAATGGTCTCAGATACAAATCCTACTTTCAGCCCTACATACAGATGACCACTGATAGGAATGTAAAATGCATATTTTTCCCTCCTTATTTTATGCGCTCGTATGTTTATTTTGTACCTAAATGTACTTAGTATTCTCATATTTTGATTTAGGTGGATATTGCATAATTTGGAAGAAATAGATGAAAAGAGATCAAAATGGAAGAAAGTGAAAGTTCAGGGACTAAGGTGCAATTATTTAAAAGTTGTATCGGACCTCATGATGAAGACTTGAGAGTGTTAGAGGCCAATTGGATGAAGAAAGGATTCAAAGGGATGAAATATGGTCAAAGACATTTTCACATATCGTCTTTCAAGCTGAAAAGTTTTGCATCGGTTTTCAACCTCATATTGAGACCAATTTTGGACATGGTAAACGATCGAATTTGAAGATGGTCTCTGAACAAAAGTTGTAGCCCTTTGAGTTATCTTTCTAACGCATCTTGAATCATCTCAATCGGACATCAGACGAGGAAGTTATGATAAAAATACTGAAACAAACGCAAAGTGGACAGATTTCTAGCGCTCAAGCGCTACGAACTTAGCGCTCAAGCGCTTCACTTGCCGAGAAACACTCAATTTCAACATGATTTCTGCGCTCAAGCGTGTCATATAGCGCTCAAGGGCCAGATGCGCCTCGCCACATAATTTAGGTTTTTATTGTTTGGGCCGCGAAAACTCAAGAAAAAGACTCCAAATTGGCCAAGAACGTGTAGGGAAGTATAAATAGACCTAAGGAGGACAAAACACAGGGCTCTAACCTATTTTTTCTCTATTTTTCTTAGATCTATCATGTGTAACTAACTCTTGGTGCTTGATTGAAGGATACCAAAGCCTTGGAAAACATTATAACTGTGAGATCCACCTATTTTCATTGTTTAATTTATATTTTCAATATTGAATATTCTTCTATGCATAATTTTATGATTGCCATGTTTGAGATCTATTAATTTTTCATATATTGCAATCTATAGCTAAGTTAAATCTCAAATCCGTAATTGTTTGAATCATTTAACTTGTGAAGCACTAGGATTTGATAATTTTCTGCGATAGAGGTTATTGAATCTTAAGAAGAATGTTTAAATAGATTGAATGCAACCGCTGGTGTTTGTATTATCTAGTTCATCGATTTCTCTATTATTTAAAGCTGTTATTAAATTGAATCTTTAGCGCTGGTCTGAGATTATTTGATAATTAGGGTTAATTAGAATGCTGGTTTCTGATTAACTAAAATTAAGGAGAAATAGGAATTTATTCCAACGATGAATATTGTGAATGTGAATTGATTATTCTTTGTGGATTGATGAATGGTTATAAATCTCCAATGGTGGAAGTTGACTTTGATCAAGACTCGTTTCATTGATTTAATACAACTCGTTAATTTACATTGTTATTTGTTATAAGATTGATTTCGTTATAAACAAAACCCCCCAATCGTTATACGAAGCATAAATTGTTGAATTGCACACTCTTCGTGGGATCGACCCTTATTTCCATTACTACATTAGTTTTAGAGGTTTAAGGACTATTTTTGGGTGCCTACGACAGCACACCAAATTTTGGCGCCGTTGCCGGGGAGTGGTGTTAATTTATTTTTGTGCTTCTTAATTGTTTATTTTTGAAAAAAAAAATCATAATTTTCTAGGTTTATAGGTATTTTATATTTTTATATAATTTACTTTTCGCTTGCTTTGTTTGTTTATGACCACAACTCGATCTTCTAATCAAAGTGATTTGCAGTACGATCCAGAAATTGAGAAAACTTTGCGCAGGTTAAGGAGTAACAATCAACAAAATCTTGAAGAAAGCAATCTCAACCATAACAATCCATTTGCAAGTGATTTTGAGTTTGAAGGAGAAAGAACCATGGCCGAAAATAGGACTTTGAAGGAGCTTGCAGCCCCTACACTGAATCAACAACCTTTATGCATAACTTTTCCTATTTTAGATGCTACTACTACATTTGAGCTTAAATCTGGACTAATACATCTTTTGCCTACTTTTCATGGTCTTGCAGGTGAAGATCCTCATAAACATCTGAAAGAGTTTCATGTGGTCTGCACGAGTATGAAACCCACAGGAATTACTGAAGAACAGATTAAACTGAGAGCCTTTCCATTTTCTCTGAAGGATTCGGCTAAAGATTGGCTATACTATCTACCATCGGGAAGCATTACCACATGGGATGGAATGAAGAGATTATTTCTAGAGAAATATTTTCCAGCTTCAAGGGCAGCAAATATTAGAAAAGAAATTTGTGGTGTCAGACAAGATCACATGGAATCTCTACATGAGTATTGGGAGTGGTTCAAGAAATTGTGTGCAAGTTGTCCCCATCATCAAATCAGTGAGCAACTTCTCATCCAATACTTCTATGAAGGTCTTCAACCCACAGAAAGGAGCATGATTGATGCTGCAAGTGGAGGAGCTTTGGTTGATAAAACTCCCGAAGGAGCGAGGAATTTAATTGCAAACATGGCAGCCAATTCTCAACAATTTGGCGCTAGATTTGATCCCCCTTCTAGACAAGTTAACGAGGTAAATGTCTCATCCATTGAACAACAAATAGCGAATCTGACTACTCTTGTTCGTCAAATGGCCACAGGTAATGTGCAGACAGTGAAGGTCTGCGGAATTTGTTCAGTAATGGGACATCCAACTGATGCTTGTCCAACTCTTCAAGAAGAACCTACGGAACAAGTTAATGCAGCGGGTGGTTTCCCTGGACAACCACAAAGGAATTATGATCCTTTTTCGAAGACATACAACCCAGGATGGAGGGATCATCCCAATCTTAGCTATGGAAACTCGCAATTAAATCAACATGTTGCTCAAAATCGTCCAAACTTTCAACAATATAGACAGTCATACCAGCCTAGACAACAACAGGGCCAAACTTCTAACTCTGAAATGTCTTTAGAAGATATAGTTAAATCTCTTACAACTAACACTTTACAATTTCAACAGGAGACCAAGGCTAGCATTCAATGTTTGGAGAATCAAATGGGTCAAATGGCTAGTGCTGTCAGTCGACTGGAATCACAAAGTTCGGGAAAGCTACCCTCTCAAACAGTGGTAAATCCAAGGGAGAATGCAAGTGCAATATTATTGAGGAATGGTAAGGAAGTGGAAATCCCAATAAATGAAACTCCCACCTCGTTAGAACAAGACAAGGAGAAAGACATGGACATCACTGTGGAAAATAGTAACAAAACTGAGGATAATGCACCAAAACGTAAGTTTCCTCCACTATCTGATTATAAACCAGTAGCCCCATTCCCTCAGGCTTTGGTAGAATCTAGGAAAAATGATCCAAATAGGGAGCTTTATGAAACTTTTCGAAAATGTGAGGTAAACATTCCATTGTTAGATGCTATTAAGCAAATACCCCGTTATGCTAAATTTTTAAAAGAATTGTGCACTATTAAGAGAAAGCAGAAACTGAAGGGGTGTGAAAAGGTGAAAGTTGGAGAAAACGTGTCTGCAGTCATTCAAAGGAAACTTCCAACAAAATGCAAGGACCCAGGTATGTTTACTATTCCTTGCATGATAGGTAACACCGGATTTGAGAAAGCCATGTTAGACTTAGGAGCTTCTATAAATGTCATGCCATATTCCATTTATACTTCTTTGAAACTTGGCCCCTTAACTGAAACTGGTGTGGTAATTCAATTAGCTGATAGATCAAATGCCTACCCAAAGGGTGTGATTGAGGATGTCCTTGTACAAGTTAATGACTTGATTTTTCCTGCTGACTTTTATGTGCTTGATATGGAAAACAGTGACCAAACTAGCCCTATCTTGTTAGGAAGACCATTCTTAAAAACATTCAAAACTAAAATTGATGTTCATAGTGGTACATTGACCATGGAATTTGATGGTGAGGTAATTACATTTAATATCTATGATGCCATGAAATTTCCTGTTGATGATAATGTTGTATATTCTATCGATGTAATTGATGATCTAGCACGTGATGTTTTTGATCTTGATGGGAATGATGATTTGGAGGTCGCTATTCGTGAGAGTGTAGAGAAAGAGAATGATGAATTAACGTTGAATCCTAGTTTGCGAGAAACTGTTGATATGTTGAACACTCCTCCAAGGTCACAACAAGCAGGTAAGGGTTTTTATGTTGATTTGCCTATTTCTAATGAAAAGCCTCTACCTTCTGTTGTTCAGGCCCCCGTTCTGGATTTGAAGCCTCTCCCTAATCACCTTAAATATGTGTTCCTGGGAGATGACAAAACATTACCAGTGATAATTTCCAACGAACTGACTTCATTACAAGAAGAAAAATTGTTGCAGGTCCTCAAAGAGCATCGAACAGCCATTGGTTGGACAATCGTCGACATCAAGGGAATCAGTCCATCCACCTGCATGCATCGCATTTTGCTTGAAGAAGGAGAAAAACCTTCCCGTCAACCTCAACGAAGATTGAACCCACCCATGATGGATGTTGTGAAGAAAGAGGTCCTCAAGCTTTTGGAAGTTGGCATGATTTATCCTATTTCTGATAGCAGTTGGGTCAGTCCAGTTCAAGTGGTTCCTAAGAAGACGGGGATAATTGTGGTTAAAAATTAGAACAATGAATTGGTTACCACCCTGTTCAAAATGGGTGGAGGGTTTGTATAGACTATAGGAAATTAAATGATGTGATCCGAAAAGATCACTTTCCTTTACCATTTATTGATCAAATGCTTGAAAGGTTAGCTGGTCATTCTTACTATAGTTTTCTTGATAGTTATTCAAGTTATTTCCATATTGCAATTGCCCCAGAAGATCAAGAAAAGACAACCTTCACATGTCCATTTGGAACATTTGCATACCCGTCGCATACCCTTTGGTCTTTGTAATGCTCCAGCTACTTTTCAACGATGTATGCTAAGTATATTTTCAGATTATTGAGCATATCATAGAGGTTTTTATGGATGATTCACAGTCTATGGGGATTTATTTGATAACTGTTTACATAACCTTGAGTTAATCCTTAAAAGATGCATGGAAACTAATCATGTTTTGAATTTTGAAAAGTGTCACTTTATGGTAGAACAAAGTATAGTTCTAGGGCATGTTATCTCATCTAAGGGCGTTGAAGTAGATAAAGCTAAAATTGATATTATTCAATCTCTACCTTACCCCGCTCGTGTGCGGGAGGTTCGCTCTTTTCTTGGACATGCAGGTTTTTATCGCAGGTTTATCAAAGACTTCTCCAAAATTGCTTTACCCCTATGCAAATTGTTACAAAAGGATGTGACTTTTGAATTTGATGAGGCATGCAAAATGGCATTGACAAGTTGAAAGAACTGTTGACTTCTGCACCAATCATTCAACCCCCTGACTGGAACTTCCCTTTTGAAATCATGTGTGATGCAAGCAACTTTGCAGTAGGAGCAGTGTTGGGTCAAAGAACTGGAAAAGCATCTCATGTCATCTATTATGCATCCAGAACTCTAAATGATGCCTAGAGAAACTACACCACAACTGAAAAGAACTCTTGGCTATTGTTTTTGCTTTAGAAAAATTTCGTTCTTATTTACTTGGTACTAAAGTGATTATTTACTCTGATCATGCAGCTCTGCGTTACTTGATGACAAAGAAAGAAGCAAAACCAAGGCTAATACGATACTTCTCTTGAGTGAATTCAACCTGGAAATCAAGGATAAAAAAGGAACATAAAACAGTGTTGTAGATCATTTGAGCCGTTTAACTAACGTGGATGCTGAACTCCAATTACATGAAACCTTTCCTGATGAGCAATTATTTTCTGCAAGCACAACTTTACCATGGTATGCTGACATTGTAAACTTTTTGGTTGTTCACACTCTACCTTCTGATTTGTCTAGGGCTCGAAGAGATAAGTTAAAGAGTGATGCGAAATATTATGTATGGGATGATCCATACTTGTGGAAGCATTGTGCAGATCAAGTGATTAGAAGGTGTGTTCCTGAAAATGAGATCACTTCCATTCTCACATTCGTCACTCTTATGCTTGTGGAGGACACTTTGGAGCAAAACGAACAGCAAGAAAAGTGCTTGAATGTGGTTTCTATTGGCCATCCTTGTTTCGAGACGCCTACTCCTTTTGTAAGTCATGTGAAAACTGTCAAAAAATAGGTAATATATCTCAAAAGACTGAAATGCCACAAACTCCCATACTTGTTTGTGAAATCTTTGATGTTTGGGGCATAGATTTCATGGGACCATTTCCTGTCTCTTTCGGTTTTACTTATATTTTGCTTGCTGTGGATTATGTTTCGAAATGGGTGGAAGCCAAGGCCACCAGGATTGATGATTCTAAAGTTGTTGCAGATTTTATCAAGTCTAATATATTCTCCAGGTTTGGGATTCCGAGAGCCCTCATCAGCGATCGTGGAACTCATTTTTGTAATCGAACTGTGGAAGCTCTGTTGAGGAAATCCCATGTCACCCACAAGGTGTCAAATGCATATCATCCACAAAGTAATGGTTAGGCAGATGTGTCAAATCGGGAAATCAAATCCATCATTGAGAAAACGGTATGCCCGAATAGAAAAGATTGGAGCTTGCACTTGGATGAGGCTTTATGGGCGTACCGAACTGCATACAAGACACCCATCGGTATGTCACCTTACCGGTTAGTGTTTGGGAAACCATGTCACCTTCCAGTGGAGTTAGAACACAAAGCTTACTGGGCCGTCAAGAGTTTCAACATGAAGATGGATGAGGGTGGAGAACACAGAAAGTTGCAACTTCAAGAGCTAGAGGAAATTCGCAATGATGCCTATGAGAATGCAAGACTTTACAAGGAGAAGACGAAGGCTTTTCATGACAAGATGGTCTCTAGGAAGGAATTTGAAGTTGGTCAAAAAGTCATCCTATACCAATCACGGCTTCGTCTGTTTCCAGGTAAATTGCGTTCCCGTTGGATTGGACCTTTTGTTATTACTAATGTCTTTCCTCATGGTGCTGTAGAAGTTCAAAGTTTGGAAACCTCAAAGGTATTCAAGGTAAATGGTCATAGACTGAAACCTTTCTATGAAGGTCTTCAGGTGGAGAACGTGACACAATTAGATCTCAAAGACCCTTTCTATGTCGGTTGAAGGAAAGAGCAATGAGTCGAGCCTAAGACGATAAACAAAGGCGCTGCTTGGGAGGCAACCCAAGGGGAGTTCGTTCCTTTATCTTTTTATTTTTATTTTTATTTTTATTTTTCGCATTCCATTTTTTTATTTTAGTTATATTTGTCATTTTCTTTGCATTGGACCTTACATTGGGGACAATGTAAGTTTTAAGTGTGGGGGAGGGATTTAAATTTAAGTTGCATTTATATTGAGTGAGTTAATTTTTTTTTAAAAAAGAAAACACAAATGTGCATGATTTTTCAAGAAGAGAACTTGAGGTTAAAAGATTTTTGGTTGTGTATGCTATTTGCTGGAATTAATTAGGCTTTTGAAGAACTCATAACAGGATTGAATGAATAATCCTCCAACTTAGAGTCGATTAGTGGAGTTATTTTCTTTGAGGATGGTA